>CAUYTI010028087.1:0-37796 GCA_963575145.1 Galago senegalensis
AGGCCCCTGTAGTCCCAGCTACTTGGGAGGCGGAGGCAGGAGACTCGCTAGAGCCCAGGAGTTGGAGGTTGCTGTGAGCTGTAATGCCACAGTACTCTACCCAGGGGGACAGCTTGAGGCTCTGTCTCAAAAAAAAAAAAAAATAGCTATTGAATATTTTATCAATTTTGTAATAGTATATATAATGTATTATTGCCATGTAGTTTTTGTTATAATTTATGGTATGTTGTTGGAAATTAACAGCTAGACCTTGTACCTCCCTATTCCAAATGCCTACATAATCCTATGTAAATAGTAACAGCTTATTGTGCATTTACTATATCAATTTACATCCGTGTTTAAAAAAATGATGTAAACTTAGTAACATCTCTAAAAATACATAAAAATAAAAATACCAATAATAAATTATATATTTCTGTAAAGAGAAAATTAAATTTGTCTAACCCAAGCTACTTATCCACTTGCTCACACCCCAGAGAAACCAGGAGTAATTTCTACTGGTAAAAATTGTCAGATAAAAAATAGTTCTATTGGAGTGATGGGATGCCCAGGAGAGAAAGACGTGTACATTCTGTGAAGTGATAATATGATTTTATCCTTTAGTAAAGTAAGATCCTTTGGGGGGGTTGTAATACTTATTGATAAGCTTAATTGAGTAACAAGTGATGAATTGTAAAGCCCTGTCAAAATTAAAGAGGATCAAGAATATGTAGTATAAAGATACAGGGAGCCTAACATTAAACTGTTTGTTGTTAGATTTTACTTTTTATCTTTTATAGCAAGAGTGTTTTCATATTTGAAGAGTATAGGTATCAATAACATATCAACAAGAACTTATAATACTACCAAAACTTTAAAGAATATCATCTTTCCCAAAAGTCACATTAACACTTTGTTTAATATTTGTATTTTGTAGGCTAGCATATACCATACATGGTGTCCATGTCTGTGTCAGATTTTGAATTATTTGCTCCGGGAGGCCAGTGGTATGTGTCCTTGCTAGGCACTGGATTTAGGTTTTCACGGTCTCTTCCATTCAGTCACTGGCTTATCCCCTCATTCATTAAATCCTTCAGTGAACTTTATCTCAGTGCAAATATCTTTGCATTTGAAAGAAATATAGTAAGATTTATTCCTCACCTTTAAAAAATTTAATAGGAAAAAAAGGATGAATGTGTCATTAAATATCTAGTTTGAGGTAAAAACAAATGACAGGAAAAAGCATGAATAGATTGCTATGCAAATTCCTAAGAGAAACTATTTTTCTCTACTGGGGAAAAAAATTAGTGAATTATTAATATCCATTGTATGATGCTATGGTCTTTAAATGATAAGTAATAGTTATACCTGCACAGACAGGGAAAAGGGATTCTAAGTAGAAGAAAGACATACAAAAAACATAGTGTGTGCCTTTGTCCATTTGTACTGCCATTAAAAATCACTTAGCATAACTCCTGGCTTAGAAAATATCTAAACTAATGTTCTGAGTATGGTCCCTCCTTGTAGATCTCATGGACTTTATCTTCTATCTTACCATGTGGACACAGGTCCAGATTTGTCTCTCTGGAGTGCTGCTGAATCTGCTGTGTGCTGCCAGGGGCTAAGGAATCAGGATTTAGATCCACACTGTCCGATAAAACTTCTGTGACGCTGGACATGTTCTGTAGTTGCCTCCAACCAGTAATGCGGCCACAAGGCACATGTGACTATTGATGACTTGAAATGTGGCTGATGCAACTGAAGAATGGAAATTTTCCTCTTTAATTAATTTAAATTAAATAACCACAAGTGACCTGTGGCTGTAGTATTGCTCACTACAGATCTAGGGTTACTTTTTTAGGAAAAGTAAGTTCCAGATGAATTGGGTGAAAGTGCATTAGGCTACAGTATTTCCTGTGAGCTATTATTGCATCCTTTCCTAGCTGAGCCAATACTTTTCCTCTGCATAGTCACTGACACCATGTTATTATTAATTAGGGTATTCATAAGGGAAAACTAATAAATTACATCTGTAGACGTCTCCTACGAAGTGACTTTTAAATTTAGTCTTAAAGGAAAAGAAGGTCATCCTGGAGTTGGAGGTGAGGAAGGGTAAGGAGAAGAGGAAAGGGGTTCAGGAAAAAATGAGACAAGCACGGCCATACCCGCAAGACTGGATAACTTAGTGTAACTGGCATGCAAGTTGTCTTTTGGGGGGAGTAGGGGCAGTTAAAGACCAATTTGAAAAGACATAATAACGTACTTTATTTCAATACTGTTGAAGTGTTGGTTTTTACATAATTTTGTGTAACTTCTCACCCAAGATGTTCATTGCAAATATGTAGGGAGGCAGAGCTTTGGTTTCTCCCCCCCATTTTTACAAACATTATTTATATTTTCATCATCAAATCAAACAACTAAAGTTGTAATATCGTTCCCTAAATGTATTACTTGGACAAGATTGAGATTTAGGAAATTTATTGCCATGATGTCACCAATGGTTTATAATTTACAAGTCTTTGGATTAGACATCAGCACAGTTAATATTTCCTCTAATGCCTTACCTCACCACAGTCTAATAACATTCAGGAAATCCAAAAAACAAAGGGGAAAGAGTGGTCTTGAAAGCTAAAAACAGTTGTTGAAAACTGATGCAATCGTGTAATAAAATATGCAGCAATACTTATATGATATGCTCATGGTATCTGCTAAAGCAATTATAGTTCGTGTAGCTGGGGTATTGTTCATGAATTACTAAAAATGAAAACTGTTTCAGCTTAAGTCACACCTATGAATTATGCGGTTAAATTGTGTACATTGGTCTTAAGATTTTCAATCTTGTTACTTGTACTTGTAACCTCTTTAAGCCACTGGGTAATGATCAGATTTAAAAAGTCCTTCCAATGAGAGCCAGTGAGGTATGTGATATATTACACATGATAACATAGGAAGTTGGCGTGCAATTATCTTAACACAGTGTTCTTTCATGATGCTCAATATCTCCACACATCTAAAATGATCTATTAAATTAGATAACAGAAAAAGCAATATTAGTATTTTTTCATATAAATAACACTTATCAGACATATTAAGGGGGATCCTTGTTTAACTGACAATTTTTGTAGATATTTAATGAATAAATTTAAGAGATTCCAAAAATTATATTGGATTGGATTGGCAGTTGTGTTTTTTTTTTGAAAGACAAATCTCATATAAAAAACAGTACTTTATTCTAATTTATATTTTTTTCAGAAAAGATCTTCAAGATCTTCAACTAGCCTTTAATTGTTCATTTGAGAACAATTCTCAATCCTTATGGAAAATCAAAACATTTACATGTATTTTTCACATGGATCCTGGTTTCTACTGATTGAAATATAGGCAGGGATTCTCACTGTGTCATGGTACAGTTTGATCAGCATAGGACAGAATCAGTTTAATTTAACAACTATAAATAAAACAAAGTGAATAAATGTTTGGCAAGGGCATACTAAATAGGTTTTATATACATTGTTGTAAGTTTTCACATCACCCTTGAGAATTTTTTATCTTCCTATTACAGACAGGAAATCTGATTTCCTGATTTTCAGAAGAGTGTAAGGACTTGCCTGGGGCACAAGATGATAAAAGGTAGATCAGATCCAGATATAACACCCAGTTCTGCCTGATTTCAACACGCATGGCCCCCATTACTACATGTAATGGGTATGAATTTTACACTACAGGCATTTGTATGTAAGAAATGTCATTTTGTTTCCCAATCTGAAAATCAAATTGCATTTATTTCAGGCCACCGTCTCACTACATTGCCAAGGATATTCAATTTGTTTTGACCCTTTGAACATAACAGAAGTTTATAGAAGATTTATATGGTAGATTTCCAGAAATTTGGGTGAGATTTGGACTTAAAGCAAAGGTATTTTATATCAATAAAGAGGTGATTAACTTCATACTCATTTATGAGGTGGAACAAAAAGGAAGAAAATGAAATGGAAGCCCCCTTAGAGGACATTACCTGACACCCTGACAAAGTATAGTTTTCCATCTTCTCTTAAACCATAAATGACATGTTAAACCTCTTCCTAGGAAGCCTCATTCTTTACCTTGTAAATCAAATACCACATGAAACTGGAAGCACTTCCCAGCTATTTGGCTGTGTCTGATCACCTTGGACATATGATCCCAGGCACGAGGTGTCTCATACTCTGTGAGCACAGCTCCCCTGTCTTTCTCAGTATTGGAGAATATCTTTTGACCATGAATAATAATAATCATCTTTATAAAAAGTACATTCTATTGTCCTGCTACTTTTCCTGTTCCTCCCTCTAACAATAGCAAATAATCATATATACAAATTTTAATATTTTCAGTGATTTGTGTCAGTAAAGTTGATATCTTTTACTGTTTTTCATTATTTCCTAATTTTTGATCAAAATGCATATGTGAAGTCTGACAATTAAACTTGCAGACTTGCCACCATGTGCTCGTGTTTCCAGCACTGTACAAACACCTTGGTAGGGTTTCGTGGCCTTGAGACATCCGTGTCTCTCAGCTGTGTTCATGTCCACATGTGGCAATGATGAGAGGTGTCTTGACGAGGGGCATTCATTATTGTTGTTATGTGGTTTGTGTGCTGTGGTAAAAATGTCAGGGCGTGAATTAGAGCAAGGAACAAACATTCTAAGTTTTTGATTAAGCTTGGTAAGAGTGGACATGAAATTAGGAACATGTGAATTCAATTTTATGGGGATAATTGCATGAAGAAAATGACAGTGTACACATGAATGAAACTTTCTTCTGAGGGGAAGGAAAGTTTCACTGATAAAGAGAGGTCAGTAGTGACCAGAAATGACAAAAATGTTGCAAAAATTCATCAAACGATGCATGAAAATTATCAGCTAACTGTAAAAAACAGAGATGACCAAGCCAACATTGATAGAGAAACAGTTAGAAAAATCTTAACTGAAATTCCTGGCTAAAATCTCATGGCTCTTACATCACAATAATGCACCGGCTCTCAGGGCACTATCTGTGAGGGAGTTATTAGCCAGTAAACAAATAACTGTCTTGGAATACACTCCCTACTCACCTGAGCTAGCCCTCAGTGACTTTTCCTTTACCCAAAGATAAAGGAAATATTGAAAGGATGGCATTTTGAAGACATTCAGGATATGAAGGGTAATAAGATTAGATTACAGCTCTGATAGCCATTCCAGAAAAAGAGATCAAAATTGCTTTGAGAGGTGGACTAGGGTGCTGACATCCATGCATAGCGAAGGGGAGTACTTTGAAGGTGACTGGAGTGATATTGAGCAGTGAAGTATGCAGCACTTTTTCTAGGATAAGTTCATGAACAAAATTGTCAGGTCTCATCTAAATAGTTCTTTAACAGTGCTGTGCCTTTTATTAGCATATGTCAATAAGGTGCATATTATAATTGTAATATTCAAGACTTTATAATAAGTTTGTATTTGTGAACAAGTTTGAAATTTGGTGGTGCCTACTGCTGTCTATATGCAGTAAGTCATTATGTTAGGAAGGTTGACAGTAATGGTAACATCCTGTGTTGGATTTTCACTTTATTTTGTTAAGGTGGCATGATGAACATTATTAATAGAATAAAATAAATTGCATTTGCTTTTTACTTGGTTTTTCAAAAACGTCTTTATATAAATTCTTTAATTCTCAGGCGTAATGTGTGTGGCTATCCTTACCTGCACTGGTATTTGAGGCTCAGAGATATATAATGGTGAGCAAAGAACTAGGGCTAAAAATTTGCCCACCTGAATGCTGGTAGCTGGCTCACTTCCCTTCCCACTACAACTAAGTGCAATTCTGTGAAGCTCATAAGTTATTGCAAAGAGTACATGTTAGAACTGAGCAGAAGCACCCTCATTGTCAGGGGACAGCTTATTACCAAGTCTTTAATCAGTGCAAGGAAAGAATGGAATCAGGAATTTTCACTCACAGCAACAGACATAGAGAATACTTTGGGTTTGCTTTCTTTTTACTTCCCTCTCTCATTCAAATGAGTTTTAAGAGTTATAACTTGAAACTGTGCCACTAACTCCATCAGAAATATTAAATGTTAACTAAAATGATCCTTACTGACCGTAAAAGGAACACCATTTACTATCTCAAGATGATAAAAAATACCTTTATATGAAAAGTAGAGAAAGTGCCAAGAAAGCCATTTTATTTCAATCTGTGGACACCTTACTGTGCTTCTGGAAAATGCCGGCATATTTGGGCCTAATTATTTCCCGGGACACCTGGTTTTGAAGAGTGCTCAGAAATGTCCCCTAACATTTTGCGCGATCACATATAGGTTGCAGTAGCTAGAAACATTCTGACAACAGGATCTCAGGCATGATTTAGTTTCCTCCTCATCAAGACTTTTTTGTTGTACTTTCCTGTACACATTCAACCTTGAGACATGTGTAGTTTTTATATGTAGTCCAAAGTTTATTCTTATTTCTGAATATGTAGACCCCAACAGAGCACACATTCCTGTGAAAATGATGTGCTTGTTATAAGGACACCACCTCCAGGCACACTACCCCATCATACAGGGGTGGGTGAGATCACTTCACAATACATGAGAAGTGTGTGAGCGTGTACGTTGTACAGGGGACAGGGTGGAGCAAGTGATGGCCAGAGCTATTTAGAAAGTCCTTGTGGAAAAGTACATAAAGAAAAGCCAATGTATTGTTATTTATTCTAGACATCTCATGGAGTAAACTGCTATTTTTTCTTGTCTACAAAGGAAGGATGAATCATTTAAATTAAAATTTTTTCTTTAACAGCCTTTTGGATAGGCCTTAGCAAACCTGTGTAGTAAAATGATAACTCACGTCCTATGACATGTTCTGCTCTTTAGAGTTCGTTTACACGTTATTGCTTGCAACATGCTAAGTGATCCTAAAATTCCCTAAGCTGAATAGATTTTTTAGCTATTTTCAACCCACCTAATTTATCTTGCCATCTGCAAAAAACAACCTTTGCTGTTGGACATGAGTACTCAACCTCTCTTTAACTAATATATTGAAAATACTTCTTACATTAAATAAATAAAACCCTTTTTCTTTGTTTCAACCTACAGGATAACACATTTAAACTGGAGGACTCACATTTTGAAAACGGCCGTGGGAAGAGTCCATATGACCCTAAACTGCTGACGGCATCTCTTTTAATAGGTGCGTAGTCCACAATCAATTCAGTAGTGAAATTTTATAGATCATCACCAGGTTGCATGTTGTTTTTTTATCTTCTGAGATTTTCCATATAAATCACAAACCGTTTTACAAGTATATCAGTTGCGATATTTTCAAATACTTCAAAATGGAAGAAGAAACATTAAATGCCATTTTGGATATTGCCCTACCTAGTCTGATTCTTTTTACTTAAAATGGTTGAATAGTAATTTAAAATGCCCTGCTCAGGCATGACACATCCCCTCTTGAGCTTAGATTTTTCTTTTGTAAGAAAATATTTTTATTTCCATTTTATGAAAAAGGTGTTTACAAATGGAATTTTTGATGGGTTATAATGAAAGAATGAGAATCAGTATATACTGTTGATGACAGTCAGTGATTTGTCAGTCTCTCCACACTTAGACAATTTCATGAGCACAGTCCATCTAATTGGTGGTACGGGGGACTGAGATGGCTTTGGGTTACCTTTGCCTTACCTTTATTCACTCATCCTGCTATCTGGTTAGATATGCTGGCTGAGGGAAGACCATCTGTATCCACCTGTTATGACTTTAGGCCTTTTTTTCCCCCCAATCCAACAAAATATTTTATGTGACTTCTTCTACCCTTTTCTCTAATCATATTCTTTTCAACATTGCAGATGGGCCGCGAATGCTTACCCATAGTTCAAAGATAGACATGGAAGCTAGGAAGTGGGAGAAAAGTTTAGTCAATATTGAAAAATAAATAATTTTTTCCAAATCCTTTTACCCACTCTGAACTGCAGTTAAACAAATGCACACACACACAAAGTGATCAATCATAAAATAATTTTTCTAGTTTTTCTTCCTTTTTCTTTTACTCTTTCCTCCTTTCTGTGTCTTTTTTTTTTTTTTTACTTTTGAGCATCCAGGAATCTAAAACACACAAAACAATCAAGATTCTTCTCCTGAATATATTCTTGTACAAAATTGTATAAAAATGATGCGCTTTTGGTTTCTTTTTCCACAAAGGAAGCAATTAATATAATTCTATAGGTAGAATTTCTAACATAATTTTGCATAATACATTGAGAGTTTTAAAAAGCAAAATTAGAAAGAAAAATTACACTTAGGTTATGTGCTGATCTGACAAAAGTTTATAAAGTTTTCTTTTTATGAGTAATTTTTTCCTACTCAAAAAAAAAATAAACTACAGCTGTATTAAGTAGACCATTAACCAGGAAGACACATTTACCTCGGGATCCTCTTGTGTTTACTTTATCAGTGTATTTCACTGATCTCTGTTCTATTAAGAATAAAACCATTGTAGCCTACATTATCTCCTCAATTGCTTTTCAATTGGAGACAATTTTAGTCCATTTGATCCATTTAGGCAGCATTTTAACAAAAGTTTCAGACTTGAAGGAATGCAGCAGATTTAGGACACTTACAATTTTCCTATTCCTATAATGGCCTAGTGATCACATGTGGATGACTTCCTCAAGAGTGCACGCTGCAGTTTGAAAGTTGCCTTAAACAAAGGGGAGAACTTGTCCCATGTTCGAACTTGTGGCCTATACTTATTTAAATTGCACACTGAAAAAGGGGTAGATACTCTTCAAACAGCACTATGTAAAAGTGTGCCTAAAGCGGCTTTAATTTGTGGTATGTTTCTCAGCAGGGATTTGCTTGATTATTTATTTTAATATTCTGCCGAGAAAGGATGATGACAAGTTGGCATTACGTAGTGCACATGGTATGCAGCCACACAAAGTCCACAGAGGACATGAAACGCCACGGTTTGGTTTTATAGTAGAATTTCTTTGAAAAAGCTGTATCGGTTTATGAAAAGGAAAAGATCATAAGGGACATTTTGTGAGTCAGTGAGAGGATGTGTGACTAGGGAAGAATAGTAGGCATTTCAGAAAACAAAGGTTAAGTGGAAGGCCAGACCTTAACCTGCCCAATATGGCCAAATAATTGTAACGTTCAGAAGGATAGAGGGCTTATTGACAAGTCCAAATAATAAGCTGATTTCTGAATAAGTTAAATAGCAAGGTACAGAAAAAGGAACAGAACATGTACCTGGCAAAATTCCTCAAAATGCCCTCCACGCTATTTCAGTTCAACAGCTGTAACTCCTTGTAGTGGGTGGTTTCCTTTGTAACCATGCTGTAAATTCTTCCTCTCAGAGTACATTGAATTCCCCTTGTTGAGTTTTCTTGGCATTTCATCGTATACCACCATAAAAAGAATGCTCACTAGTTTCATGGAGCCTTCTAACATAAATATTTTCTACAGCACTTCCCAGACTCTTCTACCAACAAGGATCACAGCTGTCTCTGAAATACACAGGTTTTTCTTTGTATATCAGTAATGGCCAATGGGAAATCCTATTTTCCTCCAAAGATTTTGGATCTATTCTTCTAATTTTAGTACATAAGGTAGAAATTTTAAGGTGGTTCCAGGCTGCTTTCTTCCTCAATACTGAGGAACAAAATTTTACCTTTGGCTAAAACTATCTCTAAACTGGCTAGATGCACCATGCCATCAAATATTTTTTATACCACCAATACCAATATGAAATGATTTCAACCTATTAAATTTTAAAGCCAGATGACACTTAAAAAAATTGGTTCATAAAAGGTGTCAAGGTTTTGTGTGACCTTTTTCCAAAATGCCTTTTTTGGGGGGAGTTTTTGGCCAGGGGTGGGTTTGAACCCGCCACCTCCGGTATATGGGGCCAGTGCCCTACTCCTTTGAGCCACAGGCACCACCCTAAATGACATTATTTTTTAAGCTGATGACCATAGAAAATATGAATTCTCTCCTGAGCAATAAAAAGCTACATCCTTTAACTTCTTATGGTTTTCAAATCACATAGTTACCACTGTGTCAATATAAAATGGCTCCAAAATTAATATTTAAAGTATTTCTTATTTTATCTACCTGCAAATGTTCTGATTATTTTGTTTCAAATTTCTTTATTAAAGATAGCAGTTTCTCCCCTAATCAGAATAAATGAGAGGTGTGATCATAGCCAATAATAAAACCGAGTATTTTCTGCACTAATTAAGTACCATTTCATGTTTTTGTGACATGAATGGAAAAGTCAATTTTATTTTCTCAGTGTAATCTTTTCCAGGCAATGTAGCACTAGTAATTTAAAAATATTTCAATGCAAAGAGATATCACTGAATTCAATTTCAAAGGTCTGCAACTTCTGGTAAGGCTTATATTTTCAAGCTAGAATTCTGCCTTGCTTCAGGGAAGAACATAATTTGATATTAGAAAATGTTCGTATAAGAATTATAAAATGAATTAATTACATATAATTGAGAAAAGTATTTGAAGTTCCTTGAGCCTCAATGTCCTTGAATATGAAATGGTAGGGCCATGCTAATTATACTAGTTTCTTGTGAGAATTAAATAAAGCAATGTAATAGCCTGCTATTTTGAGTACGTGCCTATTTCTGGAATACATGTGGAAAAGAAACAAATAAAAACTGGTTTGTGGTTTGCCGTCAGGAAGGCTGGGAGGAGACTTTGATACCTAGTAAATTTTATATTTTTTCATTTTATACCATGTACACGTATTAACCGTTAAAAAATTAGCTTTAAAAGAGATAAAAATAACAATGTCAATTTATTATATTCACTGCTATAGAGAAGGTAATCAATTAGTATAATGATGTAAAATTATTTTCATATCGTTCCACTCATGGGGAATGGATTTCATCCTCGCTGAGTGTGTGTGTGTGTGACATAAATTTCTTTTTTTCTTCCTTCTGTTTCTAATTTCTCTGCTTCCATTCTGTGGGTGGAATTTACTTAAGGTGTTAACAACATAATGGCTTGGTCTTTAGGTTTGTTTGATTTTTTTTTGCTCACATCCATGTCACACTTTTCACCTGTGCGAGTAACACTGCAATTTTATCAGGAAATGTTTTTTCACCTTCTGGTTCTCCTCATCACACCCTTCTTAGGAATTGTAATCCAATCCACGGACTGATCTAAGCCATATTTTTACTTCATTTTGAGCTGTGAACAGAAAGTCTAAAGTACTTATGAACTTTTGTTTTTAATATGTGCTTCTCAGGTAACTCAGCCATGGTAGAAACACAGTTCACAAACTGGTTTTGTTCATCTCAGTAAAGAATGCTTTCCTTTGAGGCAGTTCAGAAAGAATGGTAGTATAATAAACAGCAGCTTTTGTGCTTGACAGTTTCTAGATGGTTAGTTACATCTGTCAGCACTCGTTTATCTTAGTCCAGTGTATTATTTTTTGAGACATCAAACTACCCTTGTGGTATTTTTTTCTTTTTCTTTTTTTTTTTTTTTTTTTGTAGAGAGACTTAAGGATGTGTTGGAAAGAATACCCATAGCCACTTGTTTCATATGTATAACAGTTCCTTGAGTGTATTATCTTACCACCACCTTAATAAAATTGGAAAAATGTCACATTTTCTTTCATTAGTCACTTAGTATAGGTGGAAATCCCAAAAGTATGTGTCTCAATGCCATTTGAATCACTGCAGGATAACATGTACCTAATACACTATGTCAAGAAGACACATATTGAGGATGAGAAAATTATAAAATTAGCACTATGCTCAGGAATCAGCATAGAATTTGATTACTTTATAAATTATCTAGAAACTACAAAAGAAGTTTCACAGGGGAGCTTTTTTATTAAATAGCTCTGTTCTCTCAAAATAAGCCAACTGAGGTATGAAAAATTGTCATATATCTTTAGATCATTTCAGATAGTCAAAGAATATAGCAATTCCTTAAAATGATAAAAATATATTAAGTAACATACACTCTGGCTTCAGATGATATGTCTGCTTAATGAGAAATAAGCTATAATAGGCTTATTTCATATTCCACTACCTATATTTTGGGGGAAAAACAACAAAGATGTCATACCTTATCTACAGCATTCATGTTTGATAAGACTCCCCATAGAAGTCTCTGCAGGAAATCTGATCTCTGGCATGGTGCAGTGAAATAGTTACTGACATTGAACGTGGACAATACAAGAATGTGCCCTTCATGGCACTGGCACGTGGTACCTTCCAGCTCAAGAAAATCATTCTGGGCTCAGCACCTGTAGCTCAAGTGGCTAAGATGCCAGCCACATACACCTAAGGTGGCTGGTTCGAATGGAGCCTGGGCCCACCAAACAACAATGATGGCTGCAACCAAAAAATAGCTGGGCATTGTGGTGGGTGCCTGTGGTCCCAGCTACTTGGGAGGTGGAGGCAGGAGACTCGCTTGAGCCCAGGAGTTGGAGATTGATGTGAGCTGTGATGCCATTGCACTCTACCCAGGGGGATAGTTTTAGTCTCTATCTCAAAAAAAAATGAAAAAAAAAAAAAAAGAAAGAAAAAAAAGAAAAAGAAAAGAAAATCATTCTGACTCTTGCCAAAAAGAATAGTCAGGTAGGAGGTCATTTTCTCTAGCTGGAGGCAACTGTGACTGTATACTTTTTTGTTTATAAGTCAGTTATTCAATTTAATTCTTTTAGTAATCAATTGAGTCACCAGCTCTTCTACTGAGTAGTTCTTCTACTTTCTACTGTGAAATGAGAAAGAAAATCATTCTTCAGCCTTACTTTTATTTGTATTGATTTTTGTCGTTCTAGTATGAGAATGGATTTAAGAAAGTAAAAGAACAACCAAACAAATGAACAAGAGAAACAAACATCTTTTATATCCAAGGAAAAGTTTTTATTTCTTGTTGGTTTTGTTAGTTATACTCCCTCTGAAATGGATTTTATACATGTAACAATATAAATATGAATTTTTACCTAGAACAAGCTAACAATAAAAAGAATGACTAATTAATGATCTTCTTTACTAACATTTCTGATTAAACTTTTTGTTGGCGTGGTCTGAAGACAGCTCTGATACTAAATTATTCAGTTTTCACATCTTTCCTTTCTATTTTTATTTTTCTTGATTTTCTTCACCTCATATATGAATTAGAGGCAATGAAGTTCAGCTCATAGTTCTCAGCCTGTGGGTCACAACCCCTTTGAACAATGAAGATACATCCTGGGTATCAGATATTTACATTGCAATTCATAACAGTAGCAAAATTACAGTTATGAAGTAGTAAGGAAAATAATTTTATGGTTGGGGGTCACCACAACATGAAGAACTGTATTAAAGGGTCGAGGCATTAGGAGGCATTAGGAAGGTTGAGAACCACTGGTTTAATGCTATTGATTTTGTCAGGTCACAGGGACCTGAGGGATCTTCTCACAGGTGCTCCAACATGAAAGTGTTTGAACTTGGCATGACCACTTTAGGTTGCTTTCACAACATATTTTTAAGTAACATGCTCTTATTCACACAGAACAAGAAAAAACAATTATCCACCTGACATTGAAAAATACATCACAATTATTTATTAATCATTTGTAAAAGATAAATTATTAACCTTAAAAAAGTTACAGGGCGTGGATATGGGTTACAATTAATGAAACAATAGGTATTTAAGTATTTCAGAGTGTCTTGGAAATGTACGGATAGTTTATTCATAGCAGTTTTGCATTTTTAGAGAAGGGTTATTTCCTTTCTTTGTGGTTGGGCAAAACATTATTAGTGAGAGCAAGTCAGATTTGCATTTGATATTTAGCTAAGTGAAAAGAAGACAAGCTGCTTGTGAATCCCCACGACTGTACCGCGACAGTTTAAGATAACGATGCGTTTAGCTAGTGATTCATTTTAGTCATTTCCAAATCATTTTTTAATTTATCTTGAGTTACAATAATTCAAAGTAAATGATCAGTTTTTAAATTCAGTGTCCAAGATATCTATCTATGTATACAGTAATAATTTGGTAGTCAATGATTTTCTCCACGTAATTGTTCCTCACCACACTGGAGGGTATGCAAAGTCCAGTTTTCAGACATGTTAGTGAGACACAGGTTCTACCAAAGAAAAGCTTTGGGTTGGACTGCTGTGAGTGTCTGTTTTGCATTGCAAAGCCCTTATTTGCAAGGGAGAATTGAGAATATGAACACATGATAGTGCTATACAAAATATTTACGTCCTAATTTATCTCTCCTGTCTTTATTTTCTGAATATTTTTCAAATCAATGCATAAAAAACATTAAAATATCCAAATAATGTGATAATATTAGGATTTACTCTAAGTATCATGGTTTATTTGAAGACAATTGTTATCCCTTTTTTTCCCTCTGTTTTCAAACTATTCACTTTAAATAGGCGGGCAAATGACCTATTTTCTGGAAGAAATGATATGAGACCCTTTCTGTTTTAAAAAAGCAGAAATTCAGTTTCTTGAAGGGCATGATGGCTTAGTGTAAAGGCTTGGGATTAAACAGGCCTGGGTTTGGACTCTCACCTTGACATTGCAACCTTGTGTTGGTTGAACTGTAAAACAGGAATATCATTATTTACGTCATGAGGTTGTTGACAGAACTCAATGAGATAATTTGAGAGAGTCAAGCTAGTGTCAGACGCCTGACAGGCACAGAGAGGAATTCCGTAAATAGTCACTTCTTTTTTTTCTGCCTTTTGTCTTTTTCCTTCTATTCTCTACCATCTGGTTATGATTCCTCCATTATTAAACTCTGACCTAGAGATAATTCTATTCTAATAGTAATGAGTCCAAAAGCAATGCACTCTTGAATTGCACTCAGTGGGGCCTGGATTTATCAAAATTTCTTTCTCTTCAAACACATTTCTGTCATATCTGAGGCCATGTGGTGGATTTATTTTTGGGACTGCATGATAGCTTATCCCAAATAATAACACTTCTCCCAATAGATGTTTTTAAAAGTATAAAGCCATAAAAGTGGCAGCGAAAATATCAGTCCTTTCTCAATTCTAGCAAAGTCTCATGAAGTCAGATACTACTACAAAAGACACATATGAAAGATGTGATTACTACTAAAATAAAAGCTATAAGCAAAATTTTACAATGGTACTTTACCCTAGAAAATAAGAATATTAGAAACATAGTAGCTTTATACCTATACAAGCAAGTGGATAGCAAATGTAGTTTGCATTCTGTAATTTTGTCATTGATTTCATGTTTTAGCAAAATTCATTAAATCAGACTTCTGTTGAATTTTCTAAGTTGGTGCTAAATGAGTAAACAGCTAGGTAAACAGTGAATGATTACAAAATACTTCCCTCAATAAACACATATGAAATACAAGTAGTTTTGCATAATGATGCAGAGAGAAATCCTGCTGTCCTTTTAGCATGATCATAACTTCAGACTTGTGTTTTGTTTGTATCATTTTTCTTGCGTTCATTGAATTAAAGCATGTATATGTGGTTAATTTTATCACAATGCAGATGGAGAATTATACTCTGGAACTGCAGCTGATTTTATGGGGCGAGACTTTGCCATCTTTCGAACTCTTGGGCACCATCACCCAATCAGGACGGAGCAGCACGACTCCAGGTGGCTCAATGGTAGGTGGCATGTGCAGGAAAGCTTGTGACCAGTGTAACTGTATTAAGTCACTGGAGAGCTTCTATGGTGTGTGCAGTATTACCTGAAATTTAGTGTGCTGTTAAGCTAATAATGGTGACTTCATGACTGTGGGCGTGAGAAAGTTGGGCAAAAAGAGAAGAGAGAGATTAAAAATTCAGGAAAACATATATTTTGTGCCAAAACTGAAGTTTCTCAGTAGTGAGCTATGGAAAGAAAGAGATCTGGGGAGGAGTTACGGAAGGGAGGGAATGGAAAAAGATAAGATGACCTCCCCACACTGTACAAGGGAACCCCAGTAAATCCCATAGTGTGGTACTCTTCATCCTTCTCTTGAGAGATGGGTGGATGGCCTTGAGATCCTCATCAGATAAACTACTGGATATCAGAAAGAAATACAGTGCTAATGACATTGTGTTAATAGTATTTCCACAATTTCAAAGGGATATTTTATAGCATTGCTTCAACTGAGTAAGCTTCAATATTCCTAAAAATACCTGCTTCTTGTAATAAGTGAGGAAATTAAGGCCATTATCTTATCTAACCCAATAGCAGACCATTTAGAACAATAATCCGGTTTTTTCAACTTCTATCACTGGCTTGAATAATTGATCAAGTAGACACTTATTATTATTATTATTCTCTATTTTCTTTATAGGATAAGAATAATTTTAGCATGGTATAACATGTATAAAAATTATATGCTTAAAGTAAATATTATATCTTCATATTTTAACTAAATAATCTTTATAAATCTTTGTAACTATAGTTTGATTTTTTCCCTTGGGTTGTTTGTTTAGGCATTCACCAAAGATTTTTATAATGACCCCAGCCGTTTGTATATTATAATGGTTTTCTTATTATAACTTAATGAGCTATATTTATATCTGCCTTTAATTTTATACAACAAAGTTACCCAATCCCTAATCTCCTCTCCACGCACTTCTCTCTGGTTTCATATGACTCATGAATAAGAATGAAGCTTTACGGTTTACTCTTCACCTGTGTTCTCAGTCAGATGATGGAATACCTTCCTCTTTGAACTTCTGCCACACTTGTTTTTCCTGCGTTACTTCTGAGAAGCCAGAATTCTTCCACTATTTCTGTACTTCATTTGTTTGTTGGAGAAAAATCACAAGGCTGTCTCTAAAGTTTTAAGAGACCCTGAGCTGTGTGATAATGTTTCTTCAAATCGATCCTGTACTTCAAAGTACATGCAAAACAAAAAGTACCTCTAGTTTCCTCCGTCAGCATCTCTTCCTCTGTGTGACAAGACTTCTGATGGTCCTATTATTTTTCATGAAGTAGTGACAAAAGCTTGCCTCCTCCTTCCTCCTTGGATGCCTTTGTTCTTAATTACATGGATGTTCTTTCCTAAATGTATCCAGTCTAAGCTTTGTCTGCTGCCTTTATTTTTCAGCACTGATTTCCTTCCCTGACCTGAAATCTTGCTCATGCAAAACCCTCCTCTTAATCATGGTATCCACCAAGTCCCTGTCTGTACATCTAAGTTCATACCTGGTTAGCGTTCTTCCTTCAACACGTCTCACTGCCGTCAGCTACTTCTCACTTGACTTTAATCAAATTGTCTTTTTCCATGAAACTTTTCCTCCACGCGTCATTAGTGACCTCTGATGGCTTTTTAACCTTCTCCCCCGAGACAAGCTCTTCTGCAATATTCGTCACTAACCGGCTAATCTCCCTTTAAATTAGTCACTGCTCTTATCTTTCCTCATTTCTTGCTCTACTGAGTTTTGTTTAAAATTGTCACAATCTCTCCATTGCTATTTTAAATGAAGATGATGCCTGTGATCATTAATGATTGATTGCAGACACCGTGGTAATCAAAAGGATTGGAATTATATCCAAATGTCCCCCTGCCACTGGGGGTAGAGCAGGTCTCTTGGCACCTGCCTGAACATCTGAGAAAGTAGGGCTCTCATGAAGGAAAAGAAAAGACGTTGAGATGAAAAGAAGGATGGGTGTAAAATTCAAAAGCCCAGAGGACAACTTTGGAATCTCCAGTGTGAATGAGTAAATGTAGCATATGTGTGGAGGCAAAATTAGTAGAGGAAACCCTCTTTTAACATGGCTGTCTGTCCTATTCTCCGATGAAACAGTGTGATCAGGAAAGATTTGTTTGTTTGTTTGTTTTTAATTCAGTAAGAAGGAGACTTTGACCTACCGGGATCCCTAAAGGGCATACAGGCTTTTACTGTCCATGAGAAACAAAAATCTCATTAGAAAATAAAATAACGTAAAGGAGAGCCTCGTATCCATTTCAGTTTTATGGCCACAGAGAAAAAAAAAAAAGTCATCAAGTCAAAGCTGCTTTTAAGCTGCACACTCGCATGCTGACAGCTGAGGCTGAAGAATTTACACTGTGGGAAAACACGGTCATTGTCCACGGCTCTGTGCTTCATCTCTGAAAATGTGTAGTTCACTTGAGAATTCAGTTATCAGGCTCTCAGCACTAAACGTGAGAACTGATTTTTCCAAATTAACACAAAGGTTACATCTGACAGGGTGCAGAAACCAGAGCGGCTGCAAGATGGAGCATGCAGACAGGCTTGAGACAGAACCACGGGCCTGTGAATCACAGGGCTCATGAAATTAAATACCATTGCTGAATAAAACCGGAGACGTAATGTTTACACACACACACGCATAAAATAAATGAGTTGTGAGGCATCGGCGGAGACTATACAATCATCTGTGTTCCACAAATAAAACATAGTCTTGCAAGGTTTTTTTTTTCAGGGGTATTCAGGTTATTAAAATTAATTTTGGTATAGGAATTAGTTTGTTTTTCACAAAACAATTCAACTCTTTTGGAAGAATCAGTTTGCGTATTTTAGACCTTTAGTTTTGTTTCTACTATAAAAAGTCGTAAAAATTGGATTTGAAATATCTAGACTTTTTTTTTTTTTTTTAAGAGACGGAGTCTCACTTTGCCACCCTTGGTAGAGTGCTGTGGCATCACAGCTCACAGCAACTTCCAGCTCTTGGGCTTAGGTGATTCTCTTACCTTAGCCTCCCAAGTAGCTGGGACTACAGGCACCTGCCACAATGCCTGGCTAGGGATTATTTTCAAAAATGGAGTTTCACTACTTATATTATTGTTAAATTTTACAGTTATATAATAGTGCCAATAAAGGTTTAAATTCAGTTTAACAGGAAATATTGGGAATGAATAGCACTTTTAGATGAAGAAACTTCAGAGAAATGAAATCTATTGATTTTTTTCTTGCATATTTATACTTAACAGCTTCCTAAAATATCCTCATCATTGGTAATAAACTCTAATTTAAGGTTTCCAAGTAAAGGTTAGGGCAACCGTTGATTTCAGGAAATGAGCTGGTATGGATTTGACATGCTAAAATGGTAAAATTCACTGTTTTTTTCTTACTCTACATAACTTCCCTCAATATTTAAAATTTTAAAACTTTAAAATTCAATTCTAAACTGAGCTTACTAAAAATGTAGAAATAAAGTAAAATTGTTCTTTTGTATATTCATAGTAAAAAAACAAGTTTACACTGTCATTATAGTAATGATTCCTTAATAATTCATTTAAAAATACTACTATTCAATTGTTGTATGTATTAGCCATTCATTAAAGCACATAGATTAGCTTTCTCTTTGTCTTAGACTACTGTCAGGATGATATTTGATTTGGGGGATAGGCTAGTCCTTAGAATGAGAAAAAGCTTCACTTAGACTTTGGATGTATTATATATTTAATGGATTATACTACCTATCACCTATATATAGTTGTGAAAAGAATGACCACATGATAATCCACAAAAAGCACTGAGCGAGTGTTTGGCATGTAGTAAGCTCCTAAGAAATGTTAATTGTCTCTGTATCCCTTTCCCCACTTCCATTGGTTGGAACAGGCTTAGGAAACTTGGTCAGACTCACTCTGTGAGTGATTATATTTGAGTCAGGGTGAAAGGGCAGCCAGAGTCGGGTTTAATATATGAAACCACATGGATCCTTGAGAGCCAAGACCCGGTGAACACAAACAGACCTAATTGCAATGCCCGGAGTGTGAGGCCTTCCCACTCACTGCAGGAAGACCTGTTTTCTTTTAGTGGAATTTCCTAAATGGATCGTGCCTGAAGATAGACTAACCCACTTGCCTTTTTCTGTAATTGAAATGGTATGCGAGTCATCATCCCACTTCCTCTCGCTTGTAACACTCACACCACCATGGCCTGCCCTTTTTGGAATCAGCGTAGCTTCCTCTGTGGTCATGTACTAGGATGTTTCATGTTCTCTAAGATTCAAATTTCTCCACAAGATGCATTTTTAGCAAAAAATAGAACCAAGACATATGACTGCAAATAATCTGAGTGCACAAAGTAACAGTACATGGTACCAGATACCCAATCTCAAATTACTGAGACAACTTTTACAACTTTGTTAATATACTATTTCAATAATGCTATCTTTGGAGGCATAAAAAAAATAAGAGTATCTAATTGTGTTTTTCTTTAATAAGTAAGATGAATTATCTAGTTTTAAATGAAATATCCAGTTTTGAAATGAATTATCTAGTTACATCTACTTTTTGTATTATTTATTTGGCTTAAATGTAATATTTTGCTGTATTGATGGGGAAAATGCCCTCCATAAGTTTAACTTGGTGGTCATTTGAGCAGATGAATATTATAGAAGCTGAGTGATGATTCTGTTAAAACAATACCAGCATTAACAAAGGTCCTCTTAGTTTTTGAAGGCTGAGAAAGAAGGAACAAAGATATCACATTTTTTAACCTTGAACGCTATCTTCTGTGAGGTTCCATTGTGTCTATTAGCAATCCTGGGATATCAATGCATACAGTCACAGGAAAAAATAAATGCCAGTATTTATGGTTATTTTTTCTGCAATTATGTTGAAACTTGAATGTGTAATAACTTAAAATAGTTATTCATATCTGCACCTCAGCATAACTTAGTAATGTTTTACTTTCTCTTCCATCTATCACGTAGATATGTTTTACCCTAACAATGTACACCCATTCGGAGTGTAAGCTTTCCAAAAACTAAATATACATCATGGAACTGTTTTATTTTCTAAGTGAAGATAAATTTAAAAATCTCTAAATATATTTTCCTAAAGTACTAAAAGTTACCAAAATATAGCCATATTTGATCTCCTTTTCTGAGGACCTAATTTCTATATCATTTTGTTTTTGTCTAAAGACCATGACTACTTTTAACCAGTTTGTTTATTTGAAATTAATGAGGGAAAGTGAAGAAAGCTCTAGAATAAAAATTCATTAGTGACAATATGCTTAGAAATTGATTTTATTTTCTTCAGCTATCTAGGAAAATGTACCTGAGTAAATTTGTTAGAATGTGCTATTTTAATATTTGTTAATGGTAAAGCTAGAAAGTCCAATTCTAATCTGTGGCATATTAGTAATGCATTTTGAATTATTTCAGAATTGCCAGTTGAATGATAAGAGAAGAATAACATTTAGGAGCATTATTACATTTTCTTAAGACAATCTCACTTTTTGAGTGAAAGTTGGTCAATATTTATAAAAGGAGACAGTATCTTGGACAGTTCGTAGATCAAAAGCAGCCTCCTTATTCCTCTTTGACGTTTTTCTCTCGTCTCACCATGTTTAATGAATACAGAGCCTGTCTATACCAATTTCCTCTTCTGGAGTCACTGCATTCAGAGCTCGGTGGGCCCCAACAGGGATTTACTGCTGACTGGGTAATCTGGGTTTCTGTGTGCAGTGACATCAAGCAAGAGATTTACCCAGAGAAGTGGATGCCATGACAATGGGTGTAACCATGGTGTGACCGGCCTCCCTGACATGGCTCTCAAAAGCTTTCCCTCTGTGAAAACAGAAGCCTGTTTGCAAATTAATTAGTTTCTGGCGGCAGCTTGATTGTTGACCCAGAGTTTGTAGAGTGGAAAAACAATCAGATTAGTGTGCTCAGGGTAAAAGACCAGTGTGCACTTGCGTGTGGCTTGCTCAGCTATTGAAGCTCTGAATGGGGTGAAACAAATTCTATTCTGAGAAACCTAGGTAGAGGTTAAGTGCGATGAGCCTAGAGCTCCCCAACGGCAGGAGATGGGGAATTAAAGGATTTTAGCCAGATACAGCTGAATGGCAGGAAGCAGAGCCATTGAATTTTAATGGCATAGATAATTTTGACAAAAAAAAAAAAAAAGAGGCACTTGTTACGTTCTAATCACTCTGAGTAGAAAGAATACGATTGCAATTTTTCAATGTAGGTTTGATAAAAATATTTCCAGAGTAGAAGATATTGGTCACAATTTCTCAAAAGGTAATATATCTAAAATTTTAAAAATTTATTAAGCAACCTGTCTATCCATGATAAAATATTTGTTCGGATATTTAGTCCATGCTTATGTAAAGTATAATCCTCAGATGCCTTATGAAATTAATACTGAGTCACAAAGAAATGATGAGTCATGAAAAGATGCACATAGTATTCTCCAGTTGATTTTTATAAACATCAAATCAGATAATTTTCCCTAGAAACAGTACCTGCAGGCTTAGGACAAAGACTTCTGGATGCAGATTTTGACTAATCAAATCTGTTTAAATAAAACCTGTCATTGATTATGCTTCATCGTCTAAGATAGTCTGACACTCTAAGTCCTATATACTGTTTAGATACAACTGGTAAATACCTGTCTAAGTATAGCACTGATTGCTATCACAAACTTTCCCATTCAAAAATCATTTATGTTTCTCAATTTACAAGTGAATTGAATCCAGATTTCACTGCCTGTCAAGTTCTTTATCATCTAATCCTACTTGACCTCTCCAGTATTGAACTTTACCGTACTCAAATCAAATAGAATTGGTGGTCCTCAAATTTGCTATCTTTTCAATTTAACCTTACCAGTCTCCCGGAGGATTTTAAATGCTTCCACCTTTGAACCCAAAGAGCCCATAGATGTGTGTTTGTAGTTATCTCAAGGCCTAACACCCTGCCTCCTACTCTGTGTATGAAATAAGATACTCTTTAATGAATTTTTTTGCAAGCCTTGGAATGACACTTTTTCACTTTGTATCCCACATTTATTACTTCTGTGACTTTGGGAGTTATTTATTTATGCTTGCCACAAAGTAATGGTTTATAAAAAAGGGATTAATACAAAAATGTCATCCTGTTTTTCTGAGAGTGCCTGAGGCAGTCCTCGCATGGTAATGAGAATAGTGTCTGATAACATGGTAAGTGCCCGTGGAAACCGTGGCTGCTGCTGCTGCTGGCATCGGTAAACCCCAGTATCCAGAGTACTTGATGTATGTTTGGTAAATTAATGCAGTGAACGAGTCTGATGTTTATTCTCGCTTCTTTCATCTGTTCTGAAGCTATTTTATTTTGTTTTGTTTGACTGATAACTATCATATGAGGAACTTAGTACATTAGAAATATTTAAAATAGTTAGCTTTAGTGGTAAATTAGTAAATGAAATATGTTTAAAACATTGGGTTAAGTGAATTGAGAAGATGAGACAGTGAAATGATGAATAATAACCTAGGCTAAATTTCAAAGCTGTGTTTTGGTAAGTCTTAATTTAGCCTTAGTAATTATAATACTTGCCACTTTAACTGTTAGGCTAGTTCCCTATTAAAGTCTTTTTTCAATAAAACAGTAAAGAAGACATTGACTGCCTTTATGACTGTAGGAATATTACTTGTCTTCCTATATCACAGATTATGTTTTAAAAATTTTCGTGAGGCATCATCAATGTATAATTTGGGGGATTGTAGTTAAGAGCATGGAGTTACTGGAGCCCTGGTGACTGTCTTGGGGACTAGCTGAGCAACTGTAGATGGCGGGTGTAAACATTCTGTGGTTAACTTCTCCATTTCAAATGGAAATAATTATAATTTCTCCCTCATTTGGCCACTTTGAGAATCAGGTATGAGTTAATTTGTGTAATGCATTTGGAAAAGTGACAACAACTTCTACTACTATTAGAAAAAAAAAAAAAAACCCTCCATTGATGTTAGCTGGTTTCGTAATATTATATAAGAATTTCAAAGACTAGGAAAAGAAAAATAAATCAAGACATTAAAAATATAGCAAAATTCACAGCCTAACTAAACTGAGCAGCCGCATATTTCTAGGAAAGCACTGAAATAGGCTTAAGGAAAACACCAGATGAAGAAATAGTGATCTGTGCCCTCTCCTTAGCATGAGTATATACATGCAGCATTTCTTGCCTAAAGATGTCTGTTCATTTTGCTGAAAATAATTCTCCTTTGCTTCCATGAAAAGAAAAAAATTATTTTGGTAAACCTAGTGGCATACTTATTGCTAAGTTACTTACAAATGACAAAACGGCATTGAAAAGATTCTAAACTGAATGTAGTCATCCCAATAAAAATTACAAAATGCAATCTAAGTAAAAGACTTTAAAATGCTTTCCCAGTGATATTTGCAAGGAAGATTGATTTAAGTATGTTCAGAGGGCCCTGAAAGGAATATGTTAAGGTAGAAGTCACGGGTTAGTATGTGACTTCAGAAACTAGACAGGAGCAAATCCGAGCCTCTTACCTGCCCTGTCTTCTACACGCCGATCTCCCCAATTGATTTCCCAGGGCACTTTTGTCTCATTACATACACTTTGCATTTAAGCCATTATACATTGTTACTATTATTATTTTAAGAATATTGATTGACATATAAGGTTATCCATTTTCAGATTATAAGTTCTTCTTAGTAATCTAATAAATTGGGAGTTATTTATTTATGCTTGCCCAAAGTTATGGCTTATAAAAAAGGGTCAATATGAATCTGTCGTACTGTTTTTCTGAGGGTGTTTTTACGTTATAAATGGAGTTTTGTCACTTTCCTGATGATTTGCTAAATCATAACGATTTTGGGGTAAATACAGACTAAAAGCATGGTACCTACCAAAAATGTGTCTCTTTGACTTGTTTATAAATTTCTCTATATTAATGTAATTCCAAATAATCTATTTTGCTCATTTTAGTTACTAATTTAAGGAGATGCCAGAGCTTCAATATCACAAAGCTTTCCAATTTATACCTTTATAAAAATCCTAACAAGAAATAGTTATGTCGAACTGGTGACAGCAAATTTCGTTTTCCTTTTGAGATCTACGCAGTCTTTCCTGCTTATCATACAGTAAGGTTTAAATTCGACAGTTGTGTTTTAGTATTATGCAGTGTGTTATGACTTACTATGGTTAGTAAACTTTACTCTCACTGATCCCGAAAGTTAAGTGTAATAATTCTGAGGCTAATCCCGAACGGATGACTGCCCCTTCATTGCTAAACACCTACAGCATCACTGCTTACTTAGCAACTGTGCTTTCTAAAAACACTCAGAGAAAATGAGGAAATTATACACATGTTTTGGGGGAAAGATAAAACAATCTTATAAGTCAAACAAAAAGTAATGAATTTGGAAGATAGAAAATGAAACATGGATTATTGCAAAAACTTATTCATTTGTAGATGAATTAAAAGAAAATCTAATAGTGCTGAAAATTCAAACTATAAAATATTTTATAGGGCTAGGATGAATCAAAAACATATGGAAACTATTGATCAATTACTTTTACGTGTTTGCAATAATCACATTCAATATTTTGACTGAAGAAAAAATTATCAAAATAGTGAAATTGTGCTGTCTGCCATAAGAAAGCTATCAATTGACCTTCGTACTATGTTATACCTCTTTATTTCTTTTTAAAAATATAAGGTAGAAAACTTATATTGTTCATAAATTACATCAAGGTAAATACAGCCAACTCTATTCAGATAACGATTGTGCAAATCATAAAACTGTAGCATAAGTGCCTTTGCCATACCTTGGAATAATTATGTTAATAAATCATGAAGTCTGAAATATTTTTTTCCTAACTGAATCTACTTTTATTTTCTTCTTTGTTCATTTTTAACTAATTTCTGAATCAGTGGAATTTGTAGGAATCATTTGGAAAGATTTGCTAGAGAAAGAATTATAGTAACAAGAAAAGGCAATGTCAGACTCTTGTCAGGTCCCCTTCAGAGGCTGTGTGGTACTGACGTCCTTTGGCAGTGATACGATGGCAAGAATGCTCAGGAAGAAAGTAGTTACATGTTGGAGATTTGCAGACTCTCAAATTTACTGTTGTATTTGTTCATTTTCTCATCTCGATTTTGTACAAATGTGCTCCAACTATATTTATCAGTACTGCCTATAAAACACTCATGAATTCCTAAACTATTTGTTCTTAAAAGGTTCTTAGTCCACAAACAGAAGATGTTACTAGTGCATTAGTATGGGATACTTTGGTAGTAATCGCAAAATAAAGCTTTCTCTGATAATTCTTTAGTGCAACTGTGCAAGGTGTGTAACTCCTTGATAGTCGGATTATTGGTACTTACAACTATTAAATGCTTTCAGGGATTGGAAAACGTAAGTAATCACAAAGGAAAAAAATAGTTTTTGCAAAGCAGATCATTCAGCTGTTTGGAAGGAATCTGCAAAGAAAGATTAAAAGGGAGGAGGAATAAAGGGAGAAAAGGAGAGAATAATTCCTAATGGTTAATAATAACTTTAGATTTTTGCCATCCTCATTCAATTACAGTAAACAACTGAATCCTCATAATACAGTTAATAACATCAGAAATTGTTAATGTCCACAAATATGGACATTATATTATAATATCGTTTCTGGTTTGCTCCCAGAGAAAATAATATTGATTAATATCATATACACGATATGTCCACAAATTACACTATAAAGTCTCTGCTATCCATAGGTTTAATTCCCAAGTTTATAATGTAAATTGCACGTGATACATATTTTAGGGTTTGACTTTTTTTAACAGATTGAGAGCACTGTAAAATGTCATTGGAAAGTATGATAATTCCTGAGAATACTCAAATTGACATTTTATATCTGACTATATTCTTGTCAGTAACAACAATAAAGAAACTATGTAATAGGGTATGATGAGGTAAAATAGTTACATTATTGATGGGTAGTTATGAGTAGGCATTTGGGGGAGGGATTAAACTGTTCATTTTAATTATGTTGATCACCTTTAATGAGTATTTTTCTTTCCTCAAATTTATAGGGTGTCCCAAAAGCCATCCCGAAAGTCACTATACATAGAGAAACTTGGAAATTATAGCAAAAGTACCTTTATTTCCAACATATTCATTATGAAATTTTATAAAATATTTACAAAATATTCTCTGTGTCACTCGCCTCTTTGTAAAATTTTGCAATGAATATTTTGGAAGTAAAGGTATAGTCCCCCAGTCGCAATAGTCCCCTAGTTTCCTGTGTATGATAATTTCATGGGTGGCTTTTAGGACCCCTTGTACTCTCATTTCATCTCTTTAAAAAGTATTTCTCTTCATCCATAAAAAATTAAGTTTATACTTCATCCCTTTTACTGTTGTGTCCTACTTCTCTTTTCTAAGCACTTCTATAACACCAGTGATAACACAGTGAAAGAACTAGTACTATTGGCAGCTACAAACATATTGCTCTGGAAAACCCTTTCACTATATGCAGTAAGTGTCCATGATGTACTAATAACTTTTATAAAAAACAGAATTGAATTAGAACCCTACACTTCAGGATAATACTTACAGTACTTCATACCAAATTAACAACCCTAGAAGTCTTAGCCCATCTATGGAACCACACACACATATGTATCTGAGATGTCTTTATAGCTCAAAACCATTGTTTAATACCACGGAATAAGGGGGGAGTTCCTATCAATTTACTTTTAGATGAAATGTGATTTTTTGGATACCATTGATATTTTTAGGCTTTCAATCTAATATCACAAATACAGATGGAGGTTTTCACTATAAATGATAACAATAATGACTATTTATGAGAAAGAACACTTTTGTCTGAAGGTATCCAGTCTTCTCTAAGAGAATATGTGAAAAGAGTTTAAAAAGATAAGAAATTAGAAACTATTTTCTTGTGTTTTGGGAAAAGATAAATCAGTTGGAATAAAAAAAATGACAAATTATTGCAGATAATTGTTATAGACTTTTGGCTCGGTGCCTGTGGCTCAAGTGGCTAAGGTGCCAGCCACATACACCTAAGGTGGCGGGTTCAAATCCAGCCCAGGCCCACCAAACAACAATGATGGCTGCAACCAAAAAAAAAAAAAAAAAGAATAGCCAGGCGTTGTGGTGGGCGCCTGTGGTCTCAGGAGTTGGAGGTTGCTGTGAACTATGCCACAGCACTCTACCCAGGGGGACAGCTTGAGGCTTTGTTTCAAAGAAAAAAAAATTATTATAGACTTTTAAATTGTGTTATTTCAGTAATATGCATTCCTAACTCTAAAGACATTTTAAGGGAAATCATAGCAAAACAATGAAATGAAAAGAGGCTGGTAATTAGAAGGAATCAGACAGTGGGAGGAAGCCAGAAATGATTTTATTTTCTCTGGGAGGAAACCAGAAACGCTATTATTTTCTCTTTACTACAAGTTGGTAATTGACACCTTGACTGTTATCACAGTTAGGAGGTATATTCATCTATTCTCAAAGCTTTAAAAGCCGAATATAAAATTACAATGAATTAATCATCAGAAATAATCATAGCTCTTAACACATTTTCTTTAGAATATTTCAGTTTGCTTTAAGATTTTAACTTTTGATTTTTTAAAGCAATAACAAAATAGAGCTTAAAAACGCACATTCCAGTTTTCTTCAGTAATATCTGAAAGGCTGATAAAACTAACACACTTATTACAGTCTGGATAATAAACACAACATGGTATTTGATATGGAATTTTTACATATGAGCCATTATACTGCCTTCTCAATCATTAAAGAAATTAAAGATCCTTTCTAATTCCTTTTGTATTTACTATATATATTCTCTCTATATATATAAGTAAATTTCATTAGTTGGCACATTTTTACACTGCCCTTCTGTTTACCAATAATCTGTGAGCCTTTTTCTGGGTCTCAGTAACATTTTGAGGAATAGTACTTAAAAATAAGGGGAAATTTACTTTTCTGATGATTTGAAGTAATGCATATATGTTAAAATATATTTTGATTATCAGAGACATAGGGATTATCTTATAGCTCAACTTTTAGCAAGAAAAAAATGTGTGTGAGAGAGAGAGAAAGAAGGAAGGTGAGAAGAGAGAGATCATTACTTAGATTCAAGTTACTGCTCATGTTGTGATCGACTGCAAATTCTGCAATTTAAGAAGGATGAATTCTTTAGCCTTCCCTTTGGTTCCATTTAAACTGGGGAGATATAAACATAGGCAGATTATATTCTTTGACCAGGAGGGTTAAATTTTCAAGCAACTGTCCCTGAAGACCCACTCTACAGTGCTCGAATCATCCCACTGGGTGTCAGATTAATATAGCCGTTACTGCCTTTATCATAGCCTACAAAATCGACCTCACCAGCATATGAGGAGCACAAAATGTGTGGTACAAGTGGTGACTTCTAGGTTTCAAGAGAAGTAAATATAATAGTTAAAGAAAGTTGTTCTGAGAAGAGGTTAGTATGAAGTAACTTTCACTGGAATTAGACTAGGATTAATTTATGTAAATAATTGAGTAGCCAATGAATAAGAATACGATATTTAAAATATGTAATAACTATTTCTCTGTAGGAATCTTTTTGTCAAAAGTGCTCAGGGAAGAATTTAGGTTTTAAGTAGACAGGAACAAAATACAGCCCAAATAAAATCCCACAAAGTATACATTTTATGTTAGAATGTTTGTGTTGTAACCTTAAGTTTTAAATTATAAGTATGTAATATGATTTTATACATAAATGAATATATAGCTTCTTCAATATAAAAAAACCCTCTTCTAATTTCATGTAAATTTAACTAACAACTTTCTATTCATTTCACATAGTTGTGATCCTCAAAGAACAAAACATAAAACCAAAAAGACAAAAAACAACGTAAATAATAAGCATTTATTTTTATTATATTGATATGAGAAAGGTACAAGAAATCCTGGTAGACAATGTTAAATTTGAATTATTTCTTCCAGGATAATAAGATCTTGCTGATTAAACAGGGTGTGTAATAAGAATTGTTTTCCATGAATTCTAATTACTCTGAAAATTATGCTATAACCTATCTGCTTTTCTACTTTGAATTTCCCTTCCCTATATAATTAGGCATTTTCAAGAATCAAAACTATTATTGTCTCTTAAGAACAAAAGCAATAGAAACTGCAAATTATATTACAGTTCAACAAGTTTTTCTTCCTTGAAAAGATCCCGAATTTCCTGTATTTTGAGAATATTATCTAAGCACTAAAGTTCTTCTCGTATAGCAGTCAGGATAATTAGGTTCTAACTATAATAACATTCATGTTATTAAAAGTTGCCAAGGTCTGTGTCAAATAAAAATTGACCTGAATCTTTCCTGGTTCCTAAATCATTATTTTATTTTAAGAATCAGGCCACATTCTTATAGATATTACCCTTTCAGTGGAACCCAAGGGTCTAATTACTGGCAACGAGAGGACAGACTACTGACACTGACTCTGTCATCCTCTAATGAGTGCTTGAACTATATGAGCCATCGCTCAGCAACAGGCAGACAGCAAAAACAAACTTTCTCCATTTCTCATAAGATTGACTTTATTTTTCTCAGTGTAAAATTTTTTGTGATATCACATATTCAGCAATTTTAGATATAATAAGTTTTATGATTATATGAAATTTTATTTTTAAATTTCTTAAAAAATTGTCACTAGAATCCACAAATACCAATTTTGTCATCTACAGATTCTGACCTTTGTTCCAGAGAAAAAAAATAAGCAAAAATTGAGTTTATAATGTATTTTAAGAGACTTCAATAGAAAACAATAAGTTAATACTATATTTTCTTTTTGTGTTTGTGTTGCTGAGTGGTTTTGGGTTTTTTTTTGCCACAATTCCATTCTATCAATCAATTCTATTTGTCTTTGAATCATGTATAAATTATGTGGGCAAGAAAACTATATGAAACCTTTAAGAAATGTTTCTGAGTAGGAAAAAAACAGAAAAGATTTTCAAGTCATCCAAGTCTTGTGAGGCTTATAACATTACCAATAACAACACCAGACAAAAAAGAAAACTAGAAACAAGTATACGTATATTTTATACAAAATAGCATATAAAATTATAAAATCAATTCTAATATAAAAGTAATTCAGTAGTAGGAAATTTCCTAGCTCATTTTATTACCTTAATAATTGAAAATATATGTTTTTCCTTCTTCAATTTTGAACAGCTAGATAAAAATCAAATTTTAGTAAATTTAAATATAGGGAAGAAGAAAATGTTCCTAACATCATAAAGAGGAAAGAGTTGAATATCAATTAAAATTCTTAATTGATAGACATTATTAATTCAGATAATATGTCATTATAGTAACAACATACATGTATAGGAAATCCACCTTTAACTTATCTGATCTCCGTATATTAAACACTACCAGTAAGTGAGACCTGACTCTGGACTGGAGAATGAGTTGAAAGGAAACCCTGCTTTGTTTCTCTTCCTTCTTTGAAGGAATTAAATCATGCCTGTATCATACCTCCTTGGAGTGTTGATTTTTTAGCTCACGCTTAAGCTCTGAAACTTTTAAAAAATAAATCACACACACTTAAATGCACTTGTTTCATCTCATTTAATAAAGCCGGGTAGGCAGACTGTCTACAAATTTGATGAACTTTCTGGCAAAGGGAAGGAAAACGTGCTCTAATTTAAAATGAGGTGGGTTGTGAAATACCATGTTTCTTGAAACTCTACCAATTTCCCTTTTAAAAGAGGGTTTTAGTGTGAAGTCATTGATTAAGTCAGATCATATAAATTACTTGTTATCGTGGAACAAGGGCTTTCTAAATTGAAAGTTTTATGTTATTGGCATGTAGGAAATTCAGGTTTCATACCTTCTGTTTTCATCCAAGTACAAAAGTTATGTTTAATTGTATTGTATGGAAAATATTTAATTATGAACCTGGACATTATTTATAGCATTGTTTTCTTTTTAGCGAGCAGAGTTTATTGTATTCATATTCATTTTAATGTCCCTTCATGCTGACATCTCTTATATTGATAAAATGTAATAAGAGATCATCATTTTCACCAAATATTTTCAATTTTAAGGAAACTCATTGGGAAAAAATTCTGTATTGAGTTCTTGATGTCTTTAAATGTAATCAGGATCAATACCTAAATTATTACATGCAAAAAAAAAGAGTGTGTTTGTGAAGAGTATGTGTGTGCATGTGTAAAACCATTATGAGGTATTAAGAAAAACCTCTTCATGGAGATTATTTACTGGATGAAATAATGACATTCTCAAATGACAAAACCATCTAATCTAGAGACATGGTAGTTTATATTTAACATAATTTAAAAGCATAATAAATTATGAAAGGACGGTTGATGATAGGGGAAGATATTCATAATATCATTTTATTTACTGATGATCTAATATAAGGAAGCATCTATAAATATGACCACTTCTATAGTTAAGGGAATAAATAATTAAAAATTATGAAAATGGGCGCGGCACCTATGGCTCAGTTGGTAGAGCCCTGGCCCCATGTACTGAGGGTGGTGGGTTCAAACACAGCACACAGCCGAACTGCAACAAAAAAATAGCCAGGCATTGTGGGGCACCTGTAGTCCCAGCTGAGGCAAGGGAATTGCCATAGCCCAAGAGTTGGAGGTTGCTGTGAGCAGTGTGACGTCATGGCACTCTACCGAAGGCAATAATATGAGACTCTGTCTCTACCAAAAAAAAAAAAAAAAAATTACAAAAATGCCTATAAACACATTTGAAGTAACTGAATTAAATATAAGCCATCGAAATATTTCAAATCCATATTTAACATTATAAGACACCATAAAACACAGACCTCTAAATCAGTGCACATAGCATACTTGTAAATAGCACACGCCATATGCAACTCCCACAATCTGCAATTGAAAAGAGTCATGCTAAAAATATAAAAAATAAGGCGCATAATTATATCATTTATGCATTGAGAAATTGAAGGACTGTCTCTTAACCAATCCTCAAAAACACACAACTTAAAAGAGTGAAAGTATAGACCATAATTTAGTAAATAATAATTACTAAATATAATGAAAACTTATAAATTTCTGAAACATCCATCTAGTCTAAATGAGACTAACATTCCAAGCAGTCTTCATAAAGTATATTTTGCGCTCAGCACTATGTTCCTGCAATTTGAAATATTCACCATGATAGAAAAGTTATTTTAACACAACATTGTGGGAATAAATCAATCACTAAAATAGAAAACAAAACCAAATAATTGCAGATTTATTTTCTTTTAAAAAACCCACAAACTTTATTTATTATGAATTTATTTTCCAAAAGTAATTCCACAACATATGGGGAATTACATTATGAAAATGTTCCTATTTGATTATAAGATGTTAAAGACCATAATATTTAAGTAAAAAGAACATGCTTGCTATCTAGATATAGAAAACTTCCCAGGCAGTGAAGTTTTACCATGCTAAATTTGCATCTCTGTGAATATCTGTAGTGATGCTTGGAGCTCAGGCTCAGTTATATGATTTGAATTTGTTGATGTTGCCACAATTTAAGACCAAGCTATCTCTTCCTTCTAAGACTGGGGAAAAGACCGTGCTATAGAGATAAGGACAGAACTAGTAAAACAAAGTAAATGACGCACTTACCACCCATAATAACAATTATTTATATATTGTATTTTCTTAACTTCACCTTATCTTTATATGCACCTAAGTTCACCTTTCCTGAAAGTAAAAAAAAAGGTTGCCTTTTGTTTCAAGAGACATAAAAGTACTTTTTATCATATTTTGAAATGAGAAATTTCAAATACAGGAAAATTAAAAGAATTTTACAATGATACACTTGTCCTCCACCTACAGTCTATGAATTAACAATTTACTCTAATGTATCTAGCCATCTACTCTCTCTCTCTCTTCATCAATCATCTTTCTTTTAATAAAAGTTTCAAGCATCAATGCACCTTTCTTATATGATTAGCAATGATATGTCTTCAATATGTATGTATTTTTCTTTTTTTTAAGACAGAGTCTCACTTTATCGCCCTCCATAGAGTGCTATGCTATCACAGCTCACAGCAAACTCCAACTCCTGGGCATAGGCGATTCTTTTCCTTCAGCCTCCTGAGTAGCTGGGACTACGGGCACCCGCCACAATGCCCGGCTATTTTTTTGTTGCAGTTTGGCCAGGGCTGGGTTTGAACCCACCACCCTTGGTATGTGGGGCTGGCGCCCTACCCACAGGCACCACCCAATATGTATGTATTTTTATTAAGATAAAATAAATGTGAGGTGCACAGTTTTAAGTTTTTGATAAAGGATCTACCTCTGCAACCCAGAACCCTATTAATATATAGAACATTCAAGAAAGTTCTCAATTGCAATACTTTTATCCCCAGAGGAACCCACTGTTAGCATTTTTCACAACGGGTTCCTTTCATCTATTCTGGAAACTCAAGTAAACTGAATGACGCCCAGGCCTGCTATCTCAGGACTTTGGGAGGCAGAGGCAGGAGAATCACTTGACCCAGCAGTTTGAGGTTGCACTGAGCTGTGTTCGTGCAGCTATACTCCAGCCTGAATAGCAGAGGGAGGCCTCATCTCTTAAAATTAAAAAAAAATGAGTATACAATATGTACTCCTTTGCCATAATGCTTATAAAATTCAATGTCGTTGTGTATGTACATTTATTCCAAAGTAATATTCAACATATCCACAGGATTCCAGTGTGTTATTTATTCTCCTACTGCTATAAATATTCCTGTTCAAGTCTTATACATATACGCCTTCATTTCAGCTGATCAAATATCTAGGAATAGAATAGATAGACCAGAGAGTAATTGTATATGTGGTTCTATAACAAAAAAATGGATCATTTTTATTGGCACCTAAAATTTATAAAAGAGCATGTTAAACAATGAATGGGCATAAAAATGTAAATGTGTAAGAGTAAATTAGATCACTCTTGGTGTCATGTGGGAAAATATAGGAAGGACTGACAACACAAACTAGTCAAAAGCTACTCAAAAAGTGGAATGAATTTAAGGACCTAAATTTAAATATTAAGGATAAAGTTGGATATGAAAGATATTTAAGATTATCTATTGATATTTGATGATTAGGAAGAAGATGCCAAAACTAATATCAGACTTCTGTGCTCTAATAAGTGTGGGTGTATTGAAGAAAACAAGTCATCCAGGAGTAGCAGGTAGGGAGATGATGGAGATCATTTTTTGAGGGGAGCCAAACATGCAGTATTAATGGACAAGGTCAAAAGTCAGGCAAAAAAGTCTGCTCACATACAGGAAGATCAGCGGTGCAATGGATAAAGATAACCAGACAAGTTCAGTTTGTAGGAAAAAAGAAAGGGCACTAGTTCTGCCATTGCATGGTGTGTATGTAAACACACACACACACACACACACACACACACAGATATATATATTTCTTAAGACAAATCTCTATGGTCCTGGCTAGAGTGCCACGCATCTTAGCTCAAAGCAACTTCAGTCTCCAGGGCTCAAGCAATCCTTTCATCTCACCCTCCCAAGTAGCTAGAACTATAGGCAACTGCCACAAAGCCTGGCTAGTTTGTCCCATTGTAGTAGAGACAGGGTCTTGCTGTTGGTCAGGCTGCTCTCTAACTCCCGAGCTCAGGCGATCCATGCACCTTACCTCCTAAAGTGCCCAGCTGTCCATGGCATATTTTTGAATGAGTGTTTTCTTTCATTTTTTTTATATTCTGCTGTTTAACAGCAGAAATATTATTAATTACTCTGTAATGATACCAGAGTAATAATCAATAAATTTACTAACTGTACAAATTAATTCGTAGATAGCTAAATACAAGAAAACACTATAAATATTTTATCATATATCCTGCTTGTCTAAGAGCATACCTATTCAAGCCCCAGCATTGAGAGCAATGGATTATTTTAGATTTAGTGTTTTATTTTTATCATTATATAAAACAATGTTGCTCCTGCTCTTGTTTTTGCCACATTTTTATCTCTTGCATTTTATCTCTGGAGCTTGTGATTCATTCTTGGTTTTTGTGCTTTATCTTCCCTGTCTGTTTTCAAAAACAATCCTTGTTTTTTGTAGATTTCCATGACACTGTTCTAAATGACATTGCTTGAACATCACATGGCTTAATGATGAAGCAAAAGTAACCAGTGATGGGATGACAACATAGATAGGTCATATTTCATAAAGGCATGCTTTTTCGACCATGTGTATTAGCTGTGTTAGATTATTTCATCTTTATAACATCTCCATCTTCTCACTTTGTGAATGTGAACTCAACACAGAGATGTTAACTTGCTTGTGGTCACACAGGAAGGGATAGTGCTAAGCTGGACATTCTGACAGCTGCTTAACCACCTACAGAAACACTGTCATCATCTCTGTGAGGGCAGTTCACAAACCATAAACCAATTACATAAGTATGATTGTGCCCAGTTGTGTTCAAGTTAGCAATGTCTTAAAGTGCAATATGCTATCATAAGAACAAGAACGGATTCAAAGATGAATGACAGACTCTACCTGGAAAGAATTTGGTAAAATAGAAACACCAGTGTATACCGCTCTAAAGGAAAATTGAAGGCAACTCAGACAAAATACTGCGGTTTGGAAGTGCAGAAGAAGAATTTCCACCTAAAAAGATTTAGAAAAAGTATTTTTGGTAGTTATTTGAAAGGCATCCTGAAAACTTGTTATGATTCTTGGTAGATGAGTCTTCATAGATAAAATATTTTAAAAATGAAAGTTTGGGAGTCCAAAGTGATGAGATAGGAGGGCAGAAGAGGAAATTCAATGGGACGCCTGGGTAGCTGAGACCTTGAACGCCTCTTAAAAGAGTCTGAATTTGTGTAGCTAATGGAAAGCAACAAAAAGTTTGAGTGTGAAATACACTTGGTCAATATTGTGAAGTGTTGATTTGGAAGAAGAATGACTTAAATCATTCTTTAAGAGAACATCACCAATGATACTTCAGGAGACAGATCAGAGAGCTTTAAATAGGACAAAAGACATAGGGAAAAGCACTCCCAAAAAATACACCAAGAGAGAATTGGAATTGTCAATAAAAAATCAAATAGATGCAGAAAATGAAACCAAAAGATGAAAATAGAAAATCATGTTCTCCTCGATGGTAGGTCTGAAGAAGAGAAACAAGATAATTAATTTGGTTTGACACACAGAGTTGAAGGCACCACATGCAGCAGTGATGTTTGCAATCACTTCATGTGTTCATTCTTGCAAGTTCAGTCGCAAAGTCTTTCACCTCCTCTTCTGTAACTTGCCTTCAGGGGAGGAAAAGTATGGACAGTTTCGGTTATGACCATTTAATTCAAACAACCCTGTTCTGCAGTAGTTGAGAGTAGCCTAATTTTCCACGATTTTTTCATTAATATTAAAAAGTCTCTTTAATTAAATAGTCAACCAAATAATCAAATACAGTAGAACCTCCATCGTTGGCCACTTCACTCTATTGTTGACCTAATTTTCTAATTTTCATAGACTGGGCATGCACCGTGTGTACGTATCAGTACAGTAGGCCTAGTTCCTTATGTTGGCCACCTCTGTATGTTGAGGTGCCTTGGGGGGTCAACTTACAGGGGTTCTACTATAGTGTAAGAGTGCATACCTCTTAGAGACATAGTGCAGGAGACAAAGGCAAAATTGCTTGATGCAGCTTGGTGCAGTAGAAAGAAGTCAGCTCTTACCTCGTCCTGGCTTTGCTGCTCACTAGTTTGTACATTGAACATTTGCTGGGTCTTAATCTCAGTGTTTCTTTCTGGAATGAGTGTGGATTACATCATGTGTATAAAGATCAGGAAAGGGTGCAATAAACTGTGCCTACTATTGTCACGTAACTTCCGTGCTTACCTGTCTTCTTTTTTTTTTTTTTTTTTTTTTTTTTTGTTGAGTGTTAACTATGTACATTGATACTCTTCTGGGGTACAGTGTGGGGTTTTCACATGCATTCTGAAATACTTCCATCAAACTGGTCAACACAGCCTTCATGTCATTTTCTCAGTTATTGCTTTAAAATGTTCACATTCTCCTCTTAGAAAGATTCACCTGTACCCCTATAAGACA
>CAUYTI010028089.1:0-24286 GCA_963575145.1 Galago senegalensis
GCTAAAGGGAGTCTCCTGCCTCCGCCTCCCAAGTAGCTGGGACCACAGGTGCCTGCCACAACGCCCGGCTATTTTTTGGTTGCAGCTGTCATTGTTGTTTGGCGGGTCCAGGCTGGGGATTCGAACCCGCCACCTTAGGTGAACGTGGCTGGTGCCTTAGCCGGTTGAGCTATAGGCGCCGAGCCTTTTTGTCTTTTCTGAGACAGATACTCACTTCGTCACCCCCGGTAGAGTGCTGTGGAGTCATAGCTCACAGCAATCTCAAACTCTTGGGCTAAAGTGATTCTCTTGCCTCAGCCTCCTGGTAGCTGGAACTATAGGGTCTGCCATGCCTGGCTACTTTTTAGAGATGGGGTCTTGCTCTTGCTCAGGCTGGTCTCCAACTCCTGAGCTCAGGCAATCCCTTACCTCGGCCTCCCAGCATGCTGGGATTACAGGTGTGAGCCACCGTGCCTGGCTGAGCCACTTTTTAATATATCATTTTGTTTCATCCTTATGTCCTTTGATGTGGGTGGTACGGAACTGATTTTATGGATGAAGAAACTGAAGGTCAAAGTTAAACACCTTCTCTAGAGCCAGCCAGCTACAAGTGTCTTGACGCAGCGTCTGCAGAGCTTTCCGCCTGGCCCAGCAGGTGCTCTCATCCCTGGCGTGTTCACAGAGCCCAGGCGTCTGTCCTGCCTGGAACAGCACCAGACAGGTGAAGACAGGAAGCCACACCCATCATCCTGGGAATCTTAATTTCACTCTATCAGGACTTGTTTTTGGCACCAGAGAGAAGAATGCTCACTCCCTTCTGGTTTGCACACTTACTCCCAGCCACGTGTTAATCATGGCCTTCCTTCCGAGGGATCTGGAAGGCTTCACAGACCTCATCCCACCAGCTATGCTGTGATGGATGTGGTGTTTACACGCAGGCTAGTTTACTGATACCAGCATTATTTACAGTCACTCCGGTAAGCGCTGCTTTGCACTATTTTTATTTGGCTCCTGAGGCATGGTGATTCAATCACTTTTTTTCCTTAATAAAAGACTTAACCAAAAATATACTTCAGTTTTTTTTTTGCTGAGAGGTTCAGAAATGTACAGTTTGACATAAATGCCTCTTAATCCAATCCCCTACTCATGGGTCATGATTTCCAACAGAGTACATTCCTTTTAACACTTGTTTAGACCAGGCTAATTACAAATGTTCCCCTCTGTCACCTAACCCACGACTTCACTGACTGCATGTTGAAAGATGCTTATTTTGGGAAAAGTAAACTCTCAAGATCAGAGAAGTAGAATTTATGAGGAGATGACAACTTAAGCACGTCAGAGGAACACAGCAGAGATGTTCCTGTTTGTGACAGCGGCTCATTGTGAGCTGGAGACAGATAAGGTTGCCTGTTGTCTCTATCACATTAACGGATGTGCTTCCATTAGGAGGGCCGCTGACTTAACAGTACTCTACCCAGGCACTGGCAAAACATCCAGTGCTTAAAACATCATGGTGATTTTTTTTTTTTTTTGACATGGAGCCTCAAGCTATCCCCCTGGGTAGAGTGCCATGGCATCATGCTCACAGCAACCTCCAACTCCTGGGCTCAAGAGAGTCTCCTGCCTCCGCCTCCCAAGTAGCTGGGACTACAGGTGCCTGCCACAGCGCCTGGCAATTTTTTGGTTGCAGCCATCATTGTTGTTTGGTGGGCACAGGCTGGGGATTCGAACCGGCCACCTTAGGTGTATGTGGCTGGCGCCTTAGTCGCTTGAACCACAGGCGCCGAGCCATCATGGTGATTTTTTAAAGACACCAACAATTCTGTATATCATAAAATACCCAAACCAAATATTTTTTGACTCTAAAAAGTAGAACCCAAATACTCAAAACACATCCCTGCAAGTTATTTATTGGTGTTACTAGGAACAGGGCTGGAGACATGTCTCAAGCATGACTAGCTTGATTAACTTACATTAGAACTTGTATCTGGTAATGTACAATTTCAGGGCTTATCCTCCAAGTTCTCTGCTGGGAGAGGTCAGAGAAGGCAGATGACTCCAGGGTTATGACTGTCCTTGAAGAAAAGGACATGGTCGTCGTTTTTGTAGAGTGGAGGTTCCCCAAGGGTGGTCCCAATTGACACCACCTGCGAACCTGTGGAAAATGCAGAATTCTGCGCCATCTCCCACACTTTATGACTCAGAAACCTGGGGGTGGGCCTGGGAATCTGTTTTAACAAGCCCTCCAGGTGATGTGTCCTAAAGTGTGAGAAGACTGTTCTAGAACTGTGCTTCTCAAACTTTAATGCTTTAAGATTTTGGGGGGTTTTGTTAAGCTATAGATTCGGATTCAGATGGTCTGGGCAGGACTCAGGAGTCTGCATTTCTAGCTGGTGCCCAGGCATTTCCAGGCTGTGGGCATGTGAGCTATGTCTGGAACAGTGCTAGTGGGGACGCTTGTCCTTCCAGCTGTGGTTGAAGGGTCACGCACCCAGACAGTGCACTGGAAACTGGCGTCTGTCTTCCTCAAAGTTTATGTGACAATAAGCTCAGGGCTTCTGTATACTAGGAGTCTGCTTGGTACCCCTGCAGAAACTTAAATACAAGTGGGCTCTTTGCCAGTCCTGAGTCTAATAAAACGCAGTGAGTAGGTAGATCCCTGCCATGTGCAAATACAGACCAGGGCCTACTCTGTTCTTTCCCCAAACTGCTGTGTGGCCTAAAACAAGTCCAAAACAAACAAACAAACAAACCAACCAACCAACCCTGAAAAACTCCCTGAACCTCGGCTTCCTCTTCTGAAAAATGCAGTCGTTTCTAAAGTTTCTTTCTAGCACTCGGCCTCTCTCATTTTATGAGAGCAGACCATGGTTCCCGAAGTCTCAGACAAAAATGCAGGACTCCCCCCACAAAGGCAAATGTTGCTCCGGCAAGAACCTTAAAATTCTCCATGTGATCAATAGTTTCAACTCCCCAGAAAGCAGTCTTAGTAATTCCTGGGCAAACCTGATGAGGCTGCACCAGTTAAATGGATGTCAGGAAGAGAAATCACGGGCGGCCTTTTCAGTCAGCGTGTAGTGCCGGGAATCAATCCTGGCAGCCCTTCCAAAACATTAATTGCACTCTGGCAACAGACCCCGGCTGTGGGGCTGACTTAAGAGTCTCTTTATTTTTTCATTAACATGTAGTTGGCATATTTACACATTTACAATTCAGATTTATAATAGCCTTTCAACAAAGTGCAAGGACAGAACCCAAATATGCAGATGGTGCGTGTACAGGTAATGAAGAAAGAAAACACTTCTCCTGGGAGGCTTCTGAAGCTTTTTAAAGGCATATGCCCAAATTCTGGAAAATCTCGCACAGACAGCAAGTTTGAAAAGGATCCATCTGATTTATAATCTCAGTACCTGGTAAGTCTGAGGAGGCTCCAACTGTGATAAGACATTCTGGAGCTTTCTTTCTATCATTAAAGACAATCTGCTCCTTGGAGCGTGTTTCACCAATTTCTTGACTAATACCTCTGATGAGATTTTTTGATTCTTTGATACCCTGTCATTCATTAAACATATAATTGCTAAATACCTACTATGTGCCCAGCATGATTCAACTTCTGATCACACCGTGAGCATACTATACATTGTAATTAAACTTTGCAAGAGGTAAAAAAAAAAAAAAAAAGGTTTAGAATTAAGTTCCTAATACAGACCACAAATGACAAACAATTTATTCTCAAACTCCAAGCTTGTGAAATCAGAAAGGAAAAAAAACAAAAAGAAAGCCACAAGTCCTTTCCCTTCTACCACACTGCATCAGAAACATTTAGTCAGAATAATTGCAGCTTGATTCCGTTTGGCTTGGCGGCAAAGGCTCCATGGAATTGATGCAGCTGCAGTGCCCTTGGCCTGATGTTGTTTCAAGCTGAGAACTGTCCCCAATGTGTCTGGTGGATTCCAAAGACAGTCTTTGCGTGTTCACAGGGTGGAAAGGACCTCCTCCCACGTGTGCGTTTGACCACAGCCAGGGCCAGCGGGATCTCTGAGGATGGGCTGGGTTCCAAGGGCCAGGTACCTAAATACAGCCCACCCCCTACTGTTCTGAATGGAGAAAAACTGATTTCATGTAAAGCGTAAAAAAGAAAATATTCATAAAAGAAGTGGTGCATGCACTTAACATCACACCTCAGCATAAATGACTGGCAACAGGCCAAGTCCCTGGTGAGGGAAAGGGAGGGGAAGGAGGAGGATGAGAAGGCTGATGACAGGGACACAGGACGTGGGGAACGGGCTTGGGGGGCTTTCAAGCAATTTTTCTCTGCTTTACCACTTTGCCTGGGGGGACTCTGTGGAGGTGACATATATGTGTGTGTTTACACGTACTTGTGTATGTACTCTGATACACGGATTTTCCTGTCCTATTTTGCCAGTAGAGGGAAGATAAAGCTATGGGGAGAGAGAGGTATAACAGAATAGTAACCCTACGGAGACCCTGTGCTTACACAGTCCAACAAGACTGAATCGGGCCGAACTCAATCAACAGAATCAATCATGGTCTTTGAAGAGGTCCTTGTTCATTTCAAAGGCTGCTAATACCTTGGAGAGTCAAAACGACTTTGGACTAGATAGAAAGCCAATACAACCTAAGCTGGAAAGTCTCAAGTAGAGAGGTGTAGGACAGAAGACCACCTCACTTCTCAGCAACAGAGTATTCTTAGTCAACTTTAGTGCATGAGTTCTTGTGGCCCTACCCAGTAAACAGCCTGGACGTAGATTAGAGTGCATGGCCCGCAGGCCCCTTCACTGCCACCTGCACCTCCCCTTTTCAGCCTCAGGGGTGTCACTCACTTTCCTTCCCAGGAAAAGATGCCGTCTAGATAGAATCCCTCACTTCTTCACATTTCCCTAGTCCTGCTTCATAACACCTGGAGCATCTGTTAAAGTGCTGAGGCCCAGGCCAGCCCCTCAGATATTTGGATATAATAGATTTGGAGTAGGGCCTAAGAATCTGTGTTTTTAACGTGTATCCAAAGTGATTTCAAAGGAGGCCATTGTGAGTCCTGCACTGCCCTTGAATCTGTTTTCTACTCTTCCTTCCCCGCATGAGCATGGAAGTGCCATCACCTCCCTTGCCCCTTTCCACCTCACCAGTTCTGTAAATATGCCTCATTGTACCCTTGGTTCATCCTGTGAAAATAAAAGATTTCATGCCACATCGAGTCCCCATAGGGAGACGTAGCGAGACTGCGAGGTCCACAGAGAGAAAACTGCAGGCAACTCTTCTCCTTACAAAGCCATGTAGCTAATGTGACTGTAAGACCTTATAAACTGAAATAAAGGCGATTCTGAACATCTTCATATATACCACATCATCTTCCTCCAGATTTTCTGCTTTATTTGTATATCATGAACAAAATGAAGGTTATGGGCTAAGGCTGTGTTTATAAAATCTTAGAGGATAATGCATAGAGAGTTTTATATTTTGAATGTTACAGTGGTTTCCAAATTGAAGAGTCTTATATGGAACTTACATAATAAGCCACAGTATTGAGAACTTTTTTGGAGAGACCTTAAGATATGGATTCATCAAATTTTTTTTTTTTGCAGTTTTTGGCCAGTGCTGGCCTTGAATCCATGACCTCTGGCATATGGGGCCAGTACCCTACTCCTTTGAGCCATAGGTGCCACCCATCAAACTAACATTTTAATAACAGCCTTTCCCCTGGCTGGGTCCACAGCTCTTTGTATGTAAGGCAGTCAATATGGTCACTCTACCCCAATTCCCCTGGGGAAAATCTTCAGATTGCACAATGACAGCAAACATCAGGGTACTGCCTTGATGCCTCCAGACCCCGCATGTCTCTGTGATACCTTTTCCTTCATTTTCTGGAAAGGGCATTTTGAAATGCCTTAAATGGAAAGCTGGAAAGCAGCAAAGCCTCAAGCTTTTCAGATTGGGAAAGGCTTATCTTAAAGATGTGTTGTGGTAAAGTCAGGAAAAAAGTGTTACCACATCTCCCTGGAGAGTTGAAATTAATGTTGCTAATTTAATAATAAAGGAAACATGAATATTTATGGAAGACAAGGTTCTGTTAAGAACTTAAAACATAAAACACAGAAGTTCAAAGAAATTTTGCAAATGGACTCAGAAATTTGAGTTCACGCTTCTCTGTCATTGAGAGTTTTAGTAGGGCAGGTTGTGCTAAGAGCATATGCCAGTGGCGCCTCCTAGAGGTGGAAGGTCTACACTGCATTGCCCAGGCAGTAGCTTTGCTAATGCCCCCTGAGGGGAATGCAAACAGTGGGATCTGACCCTGGAAGGGACACTGTGCACTCATTTCTTAGGACTTTGTTGCAGGAAAATGTCAAGACAAACACTGTATACTTAAAAAATGGGAGAAGAAGTGTTTTCAGGACAAAAGAAAAACTCATCTAGGAAAACCAAGGTAGTTATGGATATCTAGCAATTAATATTAGGAAAAGACATTCCTATTTTTATTAACTGGATTAAATAATCTAAGCTATGTTGCTTCATTCCAGCTCTGTTTTAAAGCAATTACTTGAGATGATGATGTGACTTCTCAACACCAATTGTAAAACAATACATTACTACACCTTAAATGAGAATGACTCAATACTTTTATCATTATATTTCTTAGGTGTTTAATTCTTAGTAAGTTGGTTGGAGCATTATACTATATATCAGAAGCAAGCAGATTTTAGGACAACTGGTCTACTAGTAGTCACTGATACACTCTGCTTCACCTTACCCAGAACAAGATTAAGAACCATGTAAGACATTCTGCAACATTCTACCATAAGTCTTTGATCCATAGCCAGGATAGATCTAAGACACCATGGTGTCTGATTTCAGTATAATTCCCAAGCTATTAATACTCTTCCAAAGACTGTACCATACATAATACTACCACTGTAAGAATGAAAAAGGGCAGGGATAGCCTGACAGATCAAATTATAATCTTTCCTATGTCCTAACAAAGTGGTGTTCTAAACCCCTAATTTATTACTTGGTATGGCTTTCAGACAAAATGAAAGATAGCCTCATGGCACTGGTAAGTGGAATACAGACAGTCCCCAAGTCACAAACCTCCTCTGACTTATGTACAGCTCACACTTTCAAACGGAGGCTATTACAGGTAGTAGGTAAATGTACTGATGAACGGAGGTCATTACTGCTAACAACCTCCTGTACTGTGGCTGCAGACTGAGTCATGAGCTGTGGGCTACATTAGGTAGCAGCTGAACTTACTAACATCGTACAAAAGCAGGTTTTATAAAATATTAATATAAGAATGTCATGATTCATCCGCATTTTTGTGTTAAAAGTATTAATGATACTGTTCTATTGTAGACATATAAAAAAAGCTTCATATGTTGTTGGATTCAGAGATTTTAGTGCTTGGAAGAAGGTTTTATGTCTGGATGAATTAGTTTACTTTTTTTATAAAAATTAAACTGTATAGACAAAAATCATATTTCCTTTATTCTTTTCCCCTCACATGGCTGGCTGGAAGCTCAAAGCTGTAATTATCCTCAATTATAGCAATTACCTTCGTGTAGAATGTAGCTCTTTGTTTCATCTCTCTACACCAACCCCAATTACAAGTTTGTTATTTCCTAGGTTTTGAAAAATCTTACATATGTCTTTGTTATAACACCTTCAGTATTTTTCAGAAGCAGATCTTAATTTCTAAATAATGGATACATGAAACTCCAAATTTAATTACCATTGACTATTACTTTATAGATTTAAAATGCTCTGAATGTCTACCTTACAATTCTGAGGGAAGACAAATTTTCAAATCTGTGAAAAATAAAAGAAATAAGGGAGGAAGGAGAAGAAAACTGTCCCACCAAATGAACCTTCGGAGCCGTAAGTTCTAATTTCTAAGGAAATAATGAAGGAGGTCTCCAGATAATAAGATACGAGATGCCGAGACCAATGTGATTAAAATCAAACCAACGTTATCCTAAAGACGATAGGGAATTATTAAATTCCTTTGAATTAGATTAGTGACTATATATATTAGAATCACTTGGGAAACTTTAAAAAATACACTAATGCCCAGAACTAACCCTCAAATTTGGCTCAATTGATCAGGGATGCGGCCTGGACACCGGTATTTGTTAACGTGTCTTCAGATGCGTATATTCAACCACATTTGAATATATGGTCAGGGTTGAGAATCACTGAGATGTATCATTTGTGCATATGTCTAAACACTTAACTAGCAAATGCTGTTTCATTTTCTTTCTTTTGCAGTATTGGAAGAGGGCATGATCAGGATGTGACCACATAAATGGACATAGCTCATTGTCTCTCTTCCCATATGAGTCCACACCAGGAGTCACAGAAACCAAACTTTTGCAAATGTATATTCTTAGGTCAAAACAGAGCACCCAATGACTTTATTCCAGAAGGTAGTAACTCACGTGACATAAAGACTCTGATTCAGAAGATAAAGATTTTGAACCAAGTTTTTTGATTCTTTGCTGAATTATTTCTATGCACTTTCCTCTGCATCCCTCAAAATCCTAAACTATACAGCTGTTACAATTTATTAGGGAAATTAACATAGAACTATTTTTAGGTATTTTCAAATATAAACATTGCAACAAGAAAGACATAAAATCTTCTGACTCATCATTGGATTGAGGCTCACATACCACTATGTTTGGGCTGTATATCTAAGCTGACCTAAAATACATTTGTTACTATCCCCTCGCAAAATGATCCATAATGTTTAGAGGTAAAAAGTGTACTAGAAATCAATATGTTATTAATGATAACTTTTCTTCATGCTTTAGGCTATGCTAGCTTTTCTATTGATCATCACTGCTTAAATGGACACAGTACGCTGTGTTCAGGTCAGTTAGACAAATATTCATTGACAGAGTGTCATGGGCCAGGTGGGGCCAACTGCTCCAGCTTCAGCTGGTTCTCTCTGGCCATGACCTTCCATGGGCTTTTTCTTTCTAGACCTTAACCTTATCAAGGTTCTTTTCACTTAGAACTTTTATACCAGCTCTTTATTTCCTGGAATGATCATCCTTCACATCATCATTCAGCTGGTTCCTCCTCCTTTGTTCACTCCAGCTCACACATCGTGTTCTTAGGGAATCCTTCTCCGACCAACTCTTCTAGAGCCCACCTGTCCAACTCCTGATCAATGCAGCCTTCTTCCCATTACTGTCATCTTTTCTCGTAATCCTTATTTTAAAGCATCATATTGACTGAGCTTTGGGTTTACTGTTGCTCACATGCTCTCTAGAATATACTCATGCTGAGAGCAGACTCCCTGTTTGTCTTTGTAGCTATAACCCTGACACCTACAACAGTCATAGGTACTTAGTAAATATTGGTAGAGTCGATGAAGGTATATCTTTTCAGTCTTGCAAGAAGAGCATTGAATACAGTCCTGTATTCTTGAAGGTGGAAACTACTGATGGTTAATGGCAAATTAATGTGGATATACAGCTGCAATTTCATTGTAATCTACAGCTCTCTATGCAATATGCACATGTGGGGACTTTAATTAGATTCACAGTGCTGGCTACTTTTGCAGAGAAGGCATTTTTGCATCCTGTGCCTTGCTAACCTTTGGCTGGCTCTAAGCTTCTGCCAGACAGAGCTTCTGCCAGGGAGAGCTTCTCCATTTGAACATCTTGCAATCTTGGCTGTTCCTTTTAATTTCCAGCAGAAAGCAGCTAGATGTTAATGTCCAAAACTGTACTTCCAATGCTCTGGTGAGGTTTCTTTAGACCACTTTACTGAGAGTGACACCATGTTTATTTGCCGAGGGTCCTCAGTCTACCCTTGTAAGGCTTTTAAGTCTCTTGCTATCATTCTGTTTCCACACATATTTGGCTTGAGACAGGAGCTACACTGCAGAAAGCATCCATTCAATGTCAGTGGACTCATTATAGCCGTGGCTCGCTGTCAGTAATCTAATCCTTCCATTATTTCCACAGGATACTAAGAGTACTGGCCAGGAAGTCAGCTGCCGTATCTTCAGGACAAATTCCACTGACATATGGAATAGACAGTTGGGCACTACCACTATTTTGAAGCACTTCTGTTTGGTCTAGACTAGCTTTTTAGGCCATACTGGTAACACACTGCCAGCCTCCTAACATGTGCTGATTTTTGCATGTCAGCTCCATTCAGTATCTTCTGTATTTAGTTTTCCATTCAGCATAGAAAAGTATATTTGATACCACTATCAAAATCAGCTACATTTGTATCTTGTGAAACATGCATAGTTCAGTGCCCTTGCCCAGAATAGGCACCCAATAAATATTAATTTCTCCTGCTGCTTCCTTTGCTGCTTTAACAAAATTTTATTTTATTCAGAAATACACTTGAAGAATCTACATCTTACTGCATTCAGAGCAGCTGATTCTGCTCTTATGATTTATATCTTATGACCTGAATTTAACATGGCTCTAATTAATGAAGAGAAATAATCAGATACCAGCCCATTATTGAAAACTTCATACACATCAAGTTTTTAAAAGAAGCAGGTTCTTCTGAATGCAATGCTGAATGTTAACAACATGAAAGGAGGCACAACCAGACACTGTGCTGTGTGATGCAACAGGAGTGCTGGGCACTGGCTATGAAACCCAGCTGCAGTGTGAACCTGCACTGACCAAGCCTCTAGAATGACCTGTCAGATCTAATCCAGCTACAGCATGAACCTGCATTGACCAAGCCTCTAGAACGACCTGTCAGATCTAATCCAGCTACAGCATGAACCTGCATTGACCAAGCCTCCAGATCTACCTGTCAGACCTAATCCAGCTACAGTGTGAACCTGCATTGACCAAGCCTCTAGATCTACCTGTCAGACCTTTCTTCTATTATTATTTTTTTACTTCTGTTACTTAAATATCAAATATCAGTCAAAGACTTTGCCTACCCATGTCAGGCAATTTGCATCCACAAGATTGTGAAGTTTATGCATAAATTGTTAGAGATTTCTGTGTAAAAATATCAGACTGCATTTTAGATATGTACCTTTATAACTGTCTGTAATAATTAACATCTATAAAAGGACAGAGGTGTGGGCAAGATGACAGAGTATGGTAATCACACATTTGAGAAGACACCCACAGAGTTTGGCTCCTCTTCCTGGCTGTGAAACAATTTGGTTCTTTAAGGCTCAGTCTAGAGCCCTTTTCCTTATTTTGTTCTGTAGTATCTTTCTGGGCATGTGATCCACAAATGTACCTTCAATTCCCATCCCACCAGGGTTGATTTCCAAATTTGTATCTCTGGCCTAAGCCTCTGATCTCAGCCTCAGGTCCCATATCCAGGTGGTGCACCTGGCTTTTCCACCTGAGTGTCCTCCAGGCCCTCCACCCTTGGTGTGCCTGAGGCTGGACTTTCCATCTTCCCCTGCCCAGGGGTCAGAACCCAGGGCTTACTCGTTCTGTTAATGGTACCTCCTTCAGCTAGCTGCATAAGGTAGAATCCCAGTGTCTCCTACTTACTGCTCTCTCTCTCAATCTCCCCCATATCTAATTCAATAGCAAGCCCTTGAACCCATCTCTTGTACAAGTCCTTGTCTCTGTATCCCCAGGGTCAGCTACCTATTCCAAACCACCAGTGTCTCCCATCTTGGCCACTGCAAGAGCCCACTGTTCTTACTGTATCCACTGCTGCCCTCCACTCCCTTCCCCAGACCACAGTCAGAGGAATCTTTCCAAAAGGAAATTTTGATAACACCAAACCTCCTACTTAAAACCCTTTCATGCAGGCATCCTCAAACTATGGCCCGCAGGCCATATGCAGCCCACCTAGGACATTTATCTGGCCTACCGGTGTTTTTGCCACTGCCGCCTGTCCTGCTTAGTCGCCGACTTGTCCCAGGGCCCGCAGTCTGGCCCTCCAATGGTCTGAGGGACAGTGAACTGGCCCCCTGTTTAAAAAGTTTGAGGACCCCTGCTTTAATGGATTCCCACTGATCAAGGGATAAAGAAATCTGCAAGTCTGGCCCTTGCCTGCCTTCCTGCTCATCTCATTCCCCTCCCTCACTGTCCATGTCCTGACTATTTCCTCCTTCACTGGACCTTGTTCCTTCAGACTTGCCCCAACCTTTCCCTAAGTCAGTCCCTCCCTCCATCAGATATGGGGAAGTCTTATCTGGTATCCTGTTCTGCTGATAAGCCACATGGCCTGGCTGAGCTTCCTAAACGGAGTCCTCAACTCATCTACGAAGACCCAAGAGCCTTCTCCATCTTCTCCTGCCCCACTGATTCATAACAGCTGTTATTATTATTCTTATTACCTTATTTTTGTATAATACTTCAGAGTTTGTCAAGCATTTTCACAGATTTTACTTTCTGAGTCATTCAAAGATCTTGTAAACAGTTTGAGGCAGGGCTGTGTGTTTGGTTTTCAGGGATTTTTTAAAAAATCACTGGTTATTTACAGAGAGGAAAGAATAGGACAAAGAAACTAAGTTGGCTGCCTGAGACTCATCAGCTAATTTAGGAAATAGTGGACTCCTATCTTGCCTTCCACTCCAAATCCTATATTCTTTTCCTCATTATACATCTGGGTTGGAGAAAATGTAGTTCCACACAAAGTGAGGTGCTTATCGACCAGCCAAGAAGACAGATCCCACAGCTGTCAGCACAAACTCCAATGTTGCCAACGCGAACGGTGAGTTAGGCCAGACGGTTATTAGTCAAGTGTGAATATTTTTTTCCTTTTGCAAAGAAATGCCCCATTTCTCATTTTTCCTGAAAGACATGGTTCATACCTCTCATCTTTTGTTTTTTTCTATTCTGGTTTCTTCTTAATGCTACCTTAAGAAAACTACAGCATAAAAATAATAAAACATAGTGATCAATACTCAATTTGATGATTGAAAAGCAATAGAGCAGAGTGGGGATTGGGGCAAAGGATTATTCCACACCACTCAAGCTGGGTGCTGGTTCCATTCTTTAAAAAGACATGGGATCCTATAAAAGGATCTTTAAAAATGTAAGAATGAGGGCTTATTACTTAGTGTCAGCTTGTGAGAACTTGTGGGACTACTATAAACATCTAAGACAGACTTAGTATTTATACTTTACTAATTCTGTAAAAACTAAATGTGAAATAGATTATGCTTACTAAATCTGTGGGTGCCCTCAATTTGAAAAGAATTTCCAACAGCTTTCAAGACATGTGCTTACTATAAAATGTTTAATGTAATGTAATTCTTTTTTACAGTCCCAATATTAAAAAATTCAGAATATTCAGGTGTCTATGAAATCTAGTCCTACATGTTAATTTTTATGCATTAAACAATCATTGCAGTAATTTAAAATATCTGTCGTATTTGCAAGGATTAAATTCTCTCATGTTGGGCTCATAAATCTGTATACATCTTCCAGTTTGGCAAAAAAAAAAAAAAAAAGTTTTTTGAAAGATATGGAATTCCCCCTTAACGATACTTAGTATAAATAGAATCATCAAATTTAGACTATCCAGCCCCAGATGGTCTATCAGTATCAACAAAAACCACTTTCCTTGCCAACACAAATTTCACAAACCAGAAATCATTCTCGGCATGCAAAGACAGACATATCAAGTCTACAAATACTTATTACTATGTGCTTGCTTGCCACTTTGTTAGGTATTTCATTACATGGCCCATAAAACATTACTTCCAAAAAAAAAAAAAAAAACCACTGAGTGTTCAAAATGAACTGTTTACTCTTTATGGCAAAGGCACTGAAGCCTTTCCAGAAAGTGACCTGTACTCCTATGTTTGAGAATGAGACAAGGCAGAAATTGCAGACGTGCCTGGTGGGCTTTAAAAGCAGAAGCAAGTCCATTAGCAAACCCGTTTGTGCGGGGCTATCCTGGAAATGTTCATTTATACTCCCTTTTTCTTTTCTGACAACCTAAATTTCTGGGATTCAATATTTGTGCTGTTGTTAACAGCCTAACGACTCTAAATGTGATGGAACAGCCATGTGAACATAAATGTCTTATCTGATCATTATTGAGGAACTGAGGCTAACAGCTCCAGCCATTTCCCCTGTCACTCAGAAAGGAAAAAAATGAGACAAGGATCAGAGCTCTAGCTCTTAATCACTCCACCAGCGTGACTTTCTAAAATCACAAGAAGAACAGCAGTGTGTGAAGATGGTGCATAGACAGGTGGACAGAGAGCCTTTTTGATGGCCTTGGAGTTTTTGGAGTTGGTGGGTTGGGTAAGGCAGGCTGCAGTCAGGGGCAGACCCAATGACCACCTGAGATCCCTTTAAAGAGCTTTCAAGTTTCATAATTACAAAAAACTAGATACCATCTTCAATGAACTATACATTCCTAAATAATTTTTGACATTCTACTTAGCTCAAAGAAGACAAGGTCTTCTGTTGGCAGTCTATGTCACTGATTAGAAATAGTCTAGCTGCCAGTTAAATAAATCTCCATTGAATGCAATTTATGGAAACCAAGAGCAATTTATAGATCAATCTAGAATCATGTGGGCCTTAGATAGTTTTCTGAGAATACTTACAACAGTGAAAGAAATCTGTAACAATTTATTAAGGTTTTCATTCTTTGCATAAATTCTGAAATGGGGTTTTAGTCATTACAAAAGGCCTTTGGGGAGAGGCACAAACCTGCCTAATGGGTAGAATGACCACTCTTTGGGGGATGAGCACACTTCAGCCATGACTCAAGCATTGCAAAAGTGATCCACATAAACAAAAGCGATTGTAACCTCTTACTGCTTTGATATTAAAAAAGAATAAATAGATGGCCTTTAATAGTTTTAGAGTTGAAGTAGTACACTTCCCAATTTCTGGCTCTTTTCTTAAGTTGACCCTTTATGTTAAGCATATCTTACTGCTGCTGCCAGGCCCTGTCAGCCTCATCGGGGCCAAGCCCTGGATTCCATGCCAAGATACACATGTACACAGGGAAAGAAGGCATAACATCTAACCCCTATGAGCACTATCTGGGGGCTGATATGACTCTTCAAAGAAGTAAGGAATTAAAGAATTTGCCTGGAAATCTGCATTCCAATATATAAAAAGTTAATAGTTACCACAAACTAAATACATATTATTTTCCAGGTATTTTTAAACTTCAAGCCTTACCTAGGAAAACCAAATTACACTTAATTTTTTCCTCATAGGGCTGCTATGAGCTATAGATAGGTGTAGCAGATTGCAAAGATGATTATAAGTTGTCCCTCCCATGTAGTCTCACTTCCTGAAATGGGAGTTTGCAGCTGCTTCCAGCAAGAAATGTTGTCTATTTCTTTCCTTTTAATTCTGGGATGGTTTTGAGGCTCACTTTGGCCTGAAGCAATGGTGTGTCAATCCTGAACCTAGACCACAAGCTTTGCATGCTTCCACAACCACTAGGGAACTGCACTGATTGTCTGTGTGAGTAAACACAGACCAGCCTGCTGGATGAGAGATGTTGCTCACTCATCTTCATTGCCCTTCAACACTCAGCCAACCCCTAGAAACAGACAGAGACAGCTGACTGCAAGTGGACTGTACAGACGTGCATGAGCCCGACCGAAACCAGAAGACCCTGCCAGCTAAGCCTGCCCTAACTATACAACCACAGCATCAGGAGCTAAGTAAATGGCTATTGTTTTTAAGCTGTTAAGTCAATGGGGTGGTTTGTTGTGCAGTAAAAGCTAACCAACTATTATTATCCTCACTGTGCCTAACAGAGGCACAGTAACTTGTGCGTGGTCAATAAGCTGGTAAATGGTAAAGCTATCAGGTTACCATAGCTGCTTTAAGGGCTCACTCTCTCAGTCACTCAACTGTACTGATTCTTGTTGGTGTAAAGGAGAAAGCGCCTTCTCCATGCTCAGTGCTGATTAGACATATCTTCTACATTTAGGAGTTTACAACCTCTCCTTTTGATTTTGAAATTTGATAGTTTTACTCATCTATTGCCTCTCCCTGAAATGTATTTTCTACTTATTTTCTTTCTTTGAAACCAGCTCAGATGTAACCACCTCTCAGGAACCTCCCTTAATGTCCTAAGATGAAGGGAAAGTTTTCTGCCTGTGGGTGATTGCAAAAGTGACCACAATGGCTCACTCCTACTTTAATATCCTCACCCTTTAAAATGTGACTTTTCAGTACCTTCTATGAAGAGGTGAAATCTATTTTCCCACTCATTTAATCTCCACTAGGCTTGTGACTTACCTTGGCCAAGAAATGTGGCAGAAGTGATGGTATATCAGTTCTGAGAGAAGGCTCAAGATGCCTTGCATACTTCTACGCATTCTCCAGGAAACCCTAATTCTATTATTCGAACAAGCCTGTTGATGGCTTGTTCTAACATTCGAACATACCTGTTGATGGATGAGAGTCCACAAGGACCAGAGCTTGGCAAGTCAGCTTCTCTCATTTGAAGCCCTCAGACATATGAGAGAGCCCTGCCGAGATCAGCAGAGTCAAATAGCAGGAAGCCTATCCCAGGTGAGATGAATTGCCCACCTGACCGCAGCCTAAATTGTCAATCATGAACTCAAGGGCTGAATGAATGTTCACTTCAGTTGAGCAGTCACTGAAGTTGTATCCAATAAATAATGATACAGATCCTCTGTATTCTTCTGGCATTTTAAAGGTTATTTTTGGAATAACATACGTATTTAATAAAGTTCAGTGGATGAATAAATGAGTAAATATTCAATTACACGGAGATAAAGAGTTCTCTAATATAATAGAAGTCTGACTTTGTATCTTTCCTGGCTGTGAGACAGAGTGGTGTTTAGCGCAGGGCCTGACACTTAGCAGGTGTGCTCAATAAGCATTAGTGCCCATTGATCGTATACATGAAATAAGATGCCAAACAAAACAAAAGTCAAAGCAAATACCATGCATTGACATGAGAGCAGGACATTCTTCCCTAAACCTTTCAAAGTCAGGACAGACTCTCCTGGTATTTGTAGGATGCAGATTTAGGGCAAGCAGCCTGCTGTTTTGTTATTTTTCAGATATTGCCAAGCCTTTTTCCTTTTGAAAATAAACTCTTTTAAATGATTCCAGAACTGCTCAAGTTGCCTAATTACGAAAAGCTGAAGAGTTCTGCCACAGAAAGGCTTGCCCACGAGGCTTTCCATGCTAGTTCTCTGGGCAGGAGTTTTTGTCTTTGGCTACATACTGGAATCATCTGGGAATCCTTTAAAAAATGCCTTCAGGGATTGATTTAATTAGTTTACACCTACCTGCACGTGGTGGTGGTGGGGCTTTAAATAGCCCCTTGGAAGATTTGAGTTGGTGACATTGAGAACCACTACTTAACCTTTTCCCAGAGTGCCTCCACCAGTCAAATAGTTATTATAATTTAACTTTAAAGGTAGTCCTAAATTTAGAAACCTTTTTCATGTGTCTGTACCTCAAACCCAGAACTGAAATACTATACCAGAAAAATTATTTCTTACAACAGATAATGATTTGTTCTAAGGAAATTAAGAGGTAACTATCAGATGAGTAACTTCCCGATTGTTAACTCAATAAGTCGAGTATCAACACTTGGCAAGGTCTGAAAGTCCTTAAAGGCCTTAACATAATTAGGAACTTAAAATTTTATTGGCCTAAATTAAATTCCATGTAACACTATTGATTATATTAAATAATAAATTCAAGCTAAATGGCACTTAATATACAACTTACATGTACATAAGCCTAAAATCCTTCTTTCTGAAAGCATACAATTAATATATATTATCATATGAGTAACTTTCATCAGAAATTAAAGCATGGTTTAATTTTCTTTTAAATTTTTTTTTTTTTTTTTGAGACAGAGCCTCAAGCTGTTCCCCCCTGGGTAGAGTGCCATGGCATTATAGCTCACAGCAACCTCCAACTCCTGGGCTCAAGCGAGTCTCTTGCCTCCGCCTCCCAAGTAGCTGGGACCACAGGCGCCCGCCACAACGCCGGGCTATTTTTTTTTGGTTGCAGCCGTCATTGTTGTTTGGCGGGTCCGGGCTGGGGATTCGAACCCTCCACCTTAGGTGTACATGGCTGGCACCTTAGCCGGTTGAGCTATAGGCGCCGAGCCTGTTGGTTTATTCTTAAGCTTCAGGATGAGTCACACAGTTTTGTGAAAAGTCAAGGCAGCTTGACACTCCATGTTTGACCATTTTCTTTTCTTTCTCCTTTTTTCTTCTTCCCTTCCTTCCTTCTTTTCTTCCTTCCTTCCCTTTCTTTCCTTTCTTTCTCTTTCTTTCCCTCCCTATCCTTTCCTCTTTGTCATTTTGAGTGGGCCAATTTATCTTTTTCTCTATCTAATCATCTTTGTTCCTCTGCTGCATACGTGATTCCCAATGCAGAATCCCTTCTCTCTTACATGCCAGAGCTCTATCATTGTGATAAAGGAGCCAAACTAGAGAATTTTTTATATGCTAGCAGCTGCAATGTGTATTTGCACTGGAGAAATGGGTTCCAAGTGGCTTGGTCTTTACTCTTCCTGTTGCCTCCCCATCTTCAGAATGAGGATCACAGTAGGTACCTTATTACCTTGACTTACTTTCTACAACATTACAAAATGATTTCAATTAGAGAATGCTTTCTTTTTTTTTTTTTTTTTTTGAGACGGAGCCTCAAGCTGTCTCCCTGGGCAGAGTGCCACGGCATCACGCTCACAGAAACCTCCAACTCCTGGGCTCAAGCGAGTCTCCTGCCTCAGCCTCCCAAGTAGCTGGGACCACAGGCGCCCGCCACAACACCTGGCCATTTTTTGGCTGCAGCCATCATTGTTGTTTGGCGGGCCTGGGCTGGGGATTCCAACCCGCCACCTTAGGTGTATGTGGCTGTCGCCTTAGCCGCTTGAGCCACAGGCGCCGATCCAGAGAATGCTTTCTTGATGCTTTTGACAGGCACATACCAGATTCTTAACTCTGTCAATTCTACATTTTAATCTTATGTACTCTATCCTGTTCTAATTTTTCAACAAGTTTACTTCATTCAATAATTTTAATATTAACTTTTTTTGTTTGTTAATTATCATGTTCTTTTTTTTTTTTTTTTTTTTGAGACAGAGTCTCTGTCACCCTGGGTAGAGTCCTGCGGCATCCTAGCCCATAGCAACCCGAAACTCCTGGGTTCACCCAATCCTCTTGCCTTAGCCTCCAAAGTAGGTGGGACTATAGGCACCCAACACCATGCCTGGGTATTTTTCTATTTTTAGTAAACACAGGCTCTTGCTCTTTCTCAGGCTGGTCTTAAACTCCTGAACTGAGGTGCTGTAACTGCCTCAGCCTCCCAAGAGTGCTAGGAGTAAGCCACCACCCCCAGCTGTCTAACTCATTTTAAAATTCTTTTAGAGATAGAGTCTTGATATGTTGCTCAGGCTGACCTCAAACTCCTGTGCTCCAGTGATCCTCCTGCCTCAGCCTCCTGAGTGGCTGAGACATGCACCATGCCTACTTTAAAGTTTAAAAAAACTGGGCATCAGGGTTTATACCTGTTTTCCTAGCACTTTGGGAGGCTGGAGCAGGAGGATAGCTTGAGTCCAGGAGTTCAATACCAGCCTGAGCAACATAGTTAGAATTTGTCTCTACAAAAAATAAAAAAATTAGCTGGGTTTGGTGGCATGCCTCTGTAGTCACAGATACGGGGGAGGCTCAGGCAGGAGGATTGCCTGTGCCCAGGAGTTTGAAGCTGCAGCACTTTATGATGATACCATTGCACCCTAGCCTGGAAAATAGAGTGAGACTGTCCCCAAAACAAGACAATCAGCTTTAATATTGGAGCAAACAAAAATTTAGTACACTGGATAATATAAATATAAATGTAGTATGGCTATATATAAATAATAAGAGAATGAATAAAATTAGAATTGAAGAAGTAAAAATAATGAAATTTTTCCCAAATGAAGATAAAATACAATGGAGCAAGTATGTCAGCTGCTATACTGGTTTTATTAAAATGCAATGATACTTGTATTCAATATAAATATGAAATTGAAGAATATTGAAGGAAAAAGAGGGCCAAAGCTTCAGAAATAATCAAACATTTGAGGATACTGGAGGTATTTTGCATTTATAGAAGTGCTCTGATTTTCCCAATTATCACTGAAAACCATCCAGCTCAGTAGACTACAGGCATCAATCATAAGCACTGGAAACAACAGCCCAGCTGTTTCTATGAGATAATGATTGCAGTATAGATGCTGTCACACACAGATATTATATCCTGAACTAGACAAACTCCTTATAATGCACCAATTATTATCTACACCCTTTCCAAATCATCTGCTCAACTAAATAAGGGTGGATATGCTTCAAGCCTTTAGGGAAACCTGTGGAAATCTGAGAATTCAGGAAATTAGAGTCTCTCCATAGCACTCTGAATAAACTTTATTTTATGGCTTACTGCCACACTGGTTTGCCTTGAAGATACACTATCATCATAATGGTGTGGGCTAGTGGGTAAAATACTATTCTATGAATCAATAAAATAGATAATATAAGTTATTAAATTTGAAATGTCCAATTTCGAATCAAAAGTTTTAGTTTATTATATCTCTCTCTTTTTTTTTGAGTCAGAGCCTCAAGCTATCCCCCTGGGTAGAGTGCCATGGCTTCACAGCTCACAGCAACCTCCAACTCCTGGGCTCAAGCGAGTCTCCTGCCTCAGCCTCCCAAGTAGCTGGGGCCACAGGCACCCACCACAACGCCCGGCTATTTTTTGGTTGCAGCCATCTTTGTTGTTTGGCGGGTCCGGGCTGGATTTGAACCTGCCACCTTAGGTATATGTGGCTGGTGCCTTAGCCACTTGAGCCACAGGCACCGAGCCAGTTTACTATATCTCAAACAAGAAGCAGTATAAATACAGTACGTGGGTAAACTATCAACACAGTTTGCCATCTTAATGATAGCTTGTGTATGCCAGCGGCAAAGAAGCCTGGACAGTGAGTGGTGATGAAATCGAGAAAGACATTTTCCATGGCTTGTTGAAAATTGAATATTTTTTCATACAAGAAATGTTCAAAAGCCTGGAAGAAGTGGTAGTCGGTTGGTGCAAGTTCTGGTGAGTATGATGGGTGACCAAGAGTTTCCAAGTCCAGCTTCTGTAGCTTGGACAGTGTTGTTTGTGTGACAGCGTTGTCCTGCAAGAGGAATGGCCTATCTCCATTGACCGTCTTGGCTGCTTAATCTCAAGTCTCCTCATCATTTTGTCCAACTGGTTGCAGTAGACATCCGTTGTAATCAATTGACCAGGTTTCATGATGCTGTAATGAATATCAGCTCTGGACCACCACACAGACACTGTTAGGTTGCTTTGATGAATGTTTGGTTTTGGACTGTGTTTCAGCACTTCATCTTTATCCAATCATATCCAATCGTTGTGCCAAATGCTTGGGATTGCCAAAAAAAATCCATTTTTCATCATACATAATAATAGGGTGCAGAAATGGTTCGTTTTCATGTGATAATAGCAAAGAAAGGCAAGCTTTGTGGAGACACATACTCGTTTAATTCATGCAGTACCCATCTATCCAGCTTCCTCACCATGCCAATTTGTTTCAAATTGTCCGATATTGTTGGAATAGTAACGTCAAACCTTGCTGCTAATTCACGCATAACTTGAGATGGATTCGCTTCCACTACAACTCTCAGCTCTTTGTCCACCTTCATCTCAGGTCGGCCACATGGCTCATTTTCTTTTTTACTATTCACTTATGTATTTATTTACTTTTTGTGACAGAGTCTCATTATGTTGCCCTTGGTAGAGTTCCGTGGCATCACAGCTCACAGCAACCTTGAACTCTTCGGCTTAAGTGATTCTCCTGCCTCAGCCTCCCAGGTAGCTGGGACTATAGGCGCCCGCCACAACGCCTGGCTATTTTTTTGTTGCAGTTGTTTAGTTGGCCTGGGCCAGGTTCGAACCCTCCACCCTTGCTGTATGTGGCTGGCACCGTAACCACTGTGGTATGGGCCCTGAGCCCATGGCTCATTTTCAAGATTAAAATCACCAGAATGAAACTTCTTAAATCATACTGTGAGTTCATTAGCCACATCTTTGTCAAATACTTCATAACATTTCAAGCTGTCTGCACTGCGTTGGTTCCACAATAGAACTCATATTCCAAAATAATGTGAATTATTAACTTAGCCATGGTTTCACAAAAATTGCTCTTAAAAAAAAATTTGATGCTCAGGCTGGTCTTGAGCAAGAGTAAGACCCTGTCTCTATTAAAAATAGGAAAATGAGCCAGGTGTGTGGCGAGTGTCTGTAGTCCCAGCTACTTGAGAGACAGAGGCAGGAGGACCACTTGAGTCAAAGAGTATGAAGTGTCAAAACTTTTTTTTGAAAGATAATCACAAGCCAAAGTGTGCATTTGAAAGAATGCAGAAGTACTTTCACAATAAAAAAAGAAAGGAAAAAACCAAACCTCCTCCAAGAAATGTCAAAGTGAAATGTCAGAAATAGTAACTGTCAAACTTAGTACTTTTTTTTTTAGAGACAGAGTGTCACTATGTTGCCCTCAGTAGAGTGCTGTGGCATCACAGCTCACAGCAACCTCAAACTCTTGAGTTTAAGTGAGTCTCTTGCCTCAGCCTCCCGAGTAGCTGGGATTACAGGCGCCTGCCACAACACCCGGCTATTTTGGGTTGCAATTGTCATTGTTGTTTAGCAGGCCCAGGCAGGGCTCAAACCTACCACCTCCGTTGTATGTTGCTGGCACCCTACTCACTGAGCTATGGGCACCCAGCCTCAAACTTAGTACTTAAAGAGATAGGACATTTCACACTTAATAAACTAATACAAATTTTCTTGCTGTCTTTTTAAAAAAAACTGTATTTTTAGAGTAGTTACTCCTTGTCCCCACAAGTGATAGCCTCCCCCATTGTCAACATCCTCCACCAGAGGGGCTCATTTGTTACAAGTGATGAACCTACATTGACCCATCACCAGCATCTAAAGTCCATAGTTTACATTAGAGTCACTCCTGGTGTTGTACATTCTAGGGGTTTGGACGAATGTATAATGGTGAGTATCCATCATTACAATATCATGAGTACTTTCACTGCCCTAAGACTTTTCTGTGCTCTATGTATTCAAACTTTGCCTCATTCAAACCCTGGCAGCCACTGGTCTTTTTATTATCTCCGGAATTCTGCCTTTTCCAGAGTGGCCTGTAGTTAGAATCTACAGTATGGATCCTTTTCAGATTGGTTTCTTTCACTTAGTAATGCGCATTTAAGCTTCCTCTGTGTCTTTTTGTCACGTAATAGCTCATTTCTTTTTAGAGTTGAGTAATACTCCATAGTCTGAATGTACTACAGCTCATGTATCCATTCACCTACTAAAAACATCTTGGTTGCTTCCAAGTCTTGGCAATTGTGAATAAAGACGCGTAAACATCTGTGAGCAGATTTTTGTGTTGACGTAAGTTTTCAACACCCTTGGGTAAACATCAAGGAGCATGATTGCTAGATCATTTTCTCTCCTGTCTTTGTCCAAAAGTTATTTTAATGGATTCTGGGACTCTAAGCAAAAAGAATATTATTAACCTCTTTTGAGCTTTGCTTGGGTATATTAATGGCCAGGCTAGGCATAGTAGCTCACATCTCTAACCTTAACACTTTGGGGGGCTAAGGCAGGAGGATTCCTTGAGGCCAGGAATTCAAGACAAGCCTGGGCAACATAGCAAGACCTAATCTCTACAAAAAAATGAAAAAAAATTAGCCAGGCATGGTAGTGTGTGCCCATAATCCCAGCTACTTGGGAGGCTGAGGTGGAAAGATTGCTTGAGTGTCCGTGCCTCTATGGCACCCCATTACCATTGTCAGTGCCTGCTATGGCACCCGTCACCATATGAATAAAAACAGCCAGGATACAGATTGAAATTACAAGCCTGCAAGAGGTGGGCTTCCCATAGGTGGAGGGAAGCCCCGAGTAACCTCTATGATGGACTTTATTTGAAATAGTAAACAAGTGTGGGGGGCCCATGTACTAGACTTCGGCTTAATGATCACTACATGCTAGCTTGACTCCCACCCTGTTGTACCACAAATGTTCAAAGTATAACATCTGCTTGCTAATGGGGGGCTAATCTTATCTTATAAATGCATGCAGTTGCTTGAGGGCTTCTCTCCAGGCTGCAAAACATATCCCTGCCAACCACGAGATTGTCCTGCCCCCAGGCCTCACTCAAGAACCCGTGACCGCTCCTATAAGCCTGGTGCCTGGTCTCCTACACTTGAGCCAAAGATTTGGAGGCTACAGTGAGCTGTGATCAAACTACTACCTCCATCCTGGATGACAGAGTGAGATTCCCCCTCTCTACAAACAAA
>CAUYTI010028091.1:0-33585 GCA_963575145.1 Galago senegalensis
AGTGTGCTGTTTTCATATACATTTTGAAATACTCTCATCAAACTGGTTAACATAACTTTCATGTCATTTTCTTAGTTATTGAGTCATGACATTCATACTCTGCTTTTAGAAAGATTCACTTGTACCCTTGTAAGATTAACCATAGAGGTGACCCCACCAATCACCCTCCCTCTCCCCATCCACCCCGCTCACCTCCCATCTCCCACCCCCTTCCCATATTCTAAGGCTATAATTAGGTTATGACATTCCTATAAAAGCTATGAATTAGTTTCAAAATAGGGCTGTGTACATTGGATACTTTTTCTTCCATTCTTGAGATACTTTGCTAAGAAGAACATTTTCCAAATCCATCTATATAAACATAAAGGAGGTAAAGTCTCCATCCTTCTTTAGGGCTGCATAGTATTCCATTGTGTACATGTACCACAATTTATTGATCCATTTGTGGGTCGATGGGCATTTGGGTTTCTTACATGACCTAGCAATTATGAATTGGGCTGCAATAAACATTCTGATACAAATATCTTTGTTGTAATGCGATGTTTGGTCTTCTGGATGTATACCTAATAAAGGAATTGCAGGATCAAATGGTAGGTCTATATTTAGTTCTTTCAGTGTTCTCCAGATGTCTTTCCAAAAGGAACGAATTAATTTGCATTCCCACTAGCAGTGTAGAAGTGTTCCCTTTTCTCCACATCCACGCCAACATCTCTGGTTCTGGGATTTTGTGATATGGGCTAATCTTACTGGGGTTAGGTGGTACCTCAAAGTAGTTTTGATTTGCATTTCTCTGATGTTTAAGGATGAAGAGTATTTTTTCATATAAGAGAGGCCTTGCACCTCTCTTCTTCAGAGAAGTTTCTCTTCAAGTCCCTTGCCCAACCTGAGATGGGATTGCTTGTTTTTTTTCTTGCTAATATGTTTGAGTTCTCTGTGGATTCTGGTTATTAAACCTTTGTCGGAGACATAACCAGCAAAAATCTTCTCCCAATCCGTGGGCTGTCTACCCACTTTATTTACTGTGTTCTTGGCTGTGCAGAAACTTTTAAGTTTGATCAGGTCCCAAAAGTGTATTTTTGACATTGCTTCAATTGCCTGAGGGGTCCTCCTCATAATATTTTTGCCCAAGCCAATTTCTTCAAGTGTGTTCCCTACACTTTCTTCTAGTATCTTCATAGTTTCATATCTTAAGTTTAAATCTTTAATCCAGTGAAAGTCTATTTAGTTAATAGTGAAAGGTGTGGGTCTAGTTTCAGTCTTCTGCAGGTCGCCATTCAGTTAGCCCAGCACCATTTGTTAAATAGGAAATCTTTTCCCCACTCAATATTTTTAATTGGCTTGTCACAGATCAGATAATGGTAGGTAGCTGGATTCATCTCTTGGCTCTCTATTCTGTTCCATACATCTACCTCTCTGTTTTTGTGCCTGTACCATGCTGTTTTGATTACTATTGATTTATAGTATAGTCTGAGGTCTGGTAACTTAATTACTCCTACTTTGTTTTTGTTCCTGAGTAATGTCTTTGCTATTGAGGTTTTTTCTGATTCCATATAAAATGAAGTATTATTTTTTCTAGATCTTTAAAGTATGACAGTGGAGCTTTAATGGGTATTGCATTAAAATTATATATTGCTTTGGGTAGTATGGACATTTTAACAATGTTGATTCTTCCCAGCCATGAGCATGGTATGTTTCTCCATTTGTTAACATTTTCAGCTATTTCTTTTCTTAGAGTTTCATAGTTCTCTTTATAGAGATGTTTCATGTCCTTTGTTAGGTAAACTTCCAAATATTTTATCTTCTTTGGCACTCCTGTGAACAGGATAGAGTCCTTGATTGTTTTTTCAGATTGGCTGCCGTTGGTGTATATGAAGGCTACTGATTTATGAGTGTTGATTTTGTAACCTGAGATGCTGCTGTATTCCTTGATTACTTCTAAGACTTTAGTAGTAGAATCCCTGGTATCTTCCAGATATACAATCATATCATCTTCGAAGAGTGAAAGTTTAATCTCTTCTGACCCTATATGGAACCAATCCTATAATTAACCATACTAACAGAATAATAGAAAATAATCATATGATTATCTAAACAGATACAGAAAAAACATTTGATAGAAGTCAATATGTGCTTATGATAAAAACTCCCAGCAAACTTAGGATCAGAAGGGGAGTTCCTTAATATAATAAGAAGTCAATTAAAAGAAAAACAACCATGAGGATCCTTCTTCAAACAATAGTGAACTGTTGAGAGATTTCCCTTTGAGATCAGGAATAAGAAAAGGATGCTGTTACCTCAACTTATATTCAACATTGTACTGAAGGTCCTAGCCAGTTGGATAAGGCAAGAAAAAGAAATACAAGGTATAAGGATTAAAATGGAAGTAATCAACTGTCATTATTCAAAATGATGTAATAGTATGTAGAAGATCTAAAAGAATATAGAAGACAGTGTGATACCAGCACCAGGTAGGTAGATGAAGCAGAATAGAGAGCCCGAGATTAGACCTTGCTTGTATGGACACTTGATTTTTGACAAAGGTGGCAGTATAGAACAAGACCTTTTCAATGAGTGGTTCCAAGATAACTGGATCTCCATGTGGGAAAAAAAAAGAAGCCCGATCTCTACTTTACAACATATACAAAAATTAATTCCAGGAAAACAGTACAAATAAATCTGAGAGACAAAACAATAAAGTTTTTAGAAAGTAAGATAGGAGAACTACTTCTATTACCTCAAGCAGGTAAAGATGTCTTAAACAGAACACAAAACTATTTAATAAAGGAAAAGATTGGTAAGTCTGACCACATTGAAATTTAGACCTATTGCTCATCAAACAACATTGCTAGGCAAATAAAAAGGCAAACCACATAATAACATTAGAAATTTGCAATACATCCATCCAATAAAGGTTCATATCTGAAATACATAAACAATCATTACAAATCAATAAGTAAACGACAGATAACCCAATGAAAAAATGAGTAAAAGCCTAGAACAACAATCCCACAAATGATGACATCCAGCAAATATACAGAAAGGCACGTGACCTCATTAGTAACCAGGGAAATGCAAATTAAAACCACAGTAAGCAGAGAGAGAGAGCTAAAACTGTTATTAAACTGTATTACTGATAGTAATACATATTAGAGCAAATGGGAACTTTCATATACTGCTGGGAAGTAGAAACTATAAAATCGCTTTGAAAAACAGACTGGCATTTCATTATCTATTAACGTTAAACATATGCATACTTTATATCCTAGCAATTCCACCTCAAGATGAGCACTCAACAGACATTCATATGCACATCCACCTGGAGACATATACAAGAATGTTCACTGTGACCTTACCCATATTAGTATCCAACTGGAAATACTATTTCCATGAATTGTAGAATAAACTCTGGTATATGCATTCAATAGAATTCTATACAGTTAAAGAAAATCAATGCACAATAACTACATGCAACAATGATTGAATTTCATAAAGATAATGTTGAATGAAAGAAGCCAGAGCATACTATAAGCTTCCATTTATATAAATGTAAGACAAAACAAAAAAAACAAGTAATGATGCATGCTTAGTTGGCAAAACCATAAAGAAAAACAAGGAAATGCTTATCCCAAAACTAAGGATGGTGCTACCTTTGGTGGGCAGAGAGGGTGAAGTGATTGGGAGAGGGCATGGGGGACTTCTTAATTCTGGCAATGTTGTATTTCTCAGTGTAGATGGCAGTTGGACGAATGCTTGATTTGTGATAATTTATGTTTGGGTTCACTCTTCTGTTATATTTCACACAAAAAGTAATAAAAATGCAAGAACTCTTATATTTGGTGATCACTCAGCAGCTCTAAAGCTTTGTAATGACAATCAATACAGTAAAGAAATTTGGTGCATGTTTCCAGGAGTTACTCTCTCCTACTAGACTTTTTTGGGGGGTTGTTGTTTTTTGCCCGAAGTTAGCAGAGACACCATAAATGGAAGTAATGGCCCTGCACTTAAAATTCTGTATGTCTTGGGTTCACTGTCTGTTTCCGTGCAGGTGATGTGTTCTCTACTGAGATCCAGGCTATCAAAGGCCAAGTGTCCCAGAACTCAGAAGGAATATGTTTGTCTTGAGTGTGATATTCATGGAGGTTTTGATTTTTGTGGGAATTATAAGAATCTCAACAGACCAGGCTTCATGTGAAACATCTGTTCCTTTAAGGCAGCACAAAATAAATTACAAGATACTGTGCTTGAGTTCTTCTTTTTTATTTTTTGAGACAGAGTCTCATTGTGTTCCCCTTGGTAGAGTGCTGTGCCATCACAGCTCACAGCAACCTTAAACTCTTGGGTTTAAGGGATTCTTTTCTATCAGCTTCCCAAGTAGCTGGGACTACAGGTACCTGCCACGACACCCAGCTATTTTTTTGTTGCATTTATCACTGTTGTTTAGCAGGCCCAAGTCAGGTTCAAACCCATCTGCCTCAGGATATGTGGGTGGTGCCCTAACCACTGAGCGATGGGTGCCAAGCCAGGTTCTTCTTTTTATAGAGGTGACAGGGAACATTTCACTAAGGTTACTCTCACGGTTATTTCAACCAGTAATATCACTCAGTTCCCCCGCCCCCCACATATATCCTGACTCCTAACTAATCTGATTATATCATGTAGATGAGCCAACTGCTTGAACACTTTGGCATTTCATAGCACCTAGTAGCGAGTTAGGTATGTAACAGTCCCTCAACAAATGCTTTTACTGCCTGTATGTTTTCATTATTGAACACATTTAAAATATATATACCCAGTAGTTTTTCTACTGCCACATAATTTATAAATTTGCCTTCTGAGAGTTGGCAAGAAGCATGTTCGTACCTCAGTTTGGACAAGAAGGTAGTTAACTACATTTACATTTTAAGTATACTGGCAGTGTTAGAAAGAGCTCTTTGGGGAGTCAGGAAGAAATTAACAGACTCAACCCATTCCAAAAATAATCTGAGGACACTGTGGCTTATACAGTATTCTGGCAAGAAATTTATGAATTTTATATGATTGTAAGCATACGTGCTAGCTGGTGTTTAAATGCTGTCCAAATAACATCTGGAAAGGGTGTGAGAAGTTTCAAGAAATAGAGTTGCTGAACTGTCAGACATGAAGAGCTTTTCTCCTTAGGGCACTCAGTCATTTGCTCCACCTGTCCCTTTCCTCACTTCAAGAGAGACAGCCAATCACTTTCCCTAGGAAGAATACTGCATGATTGTTAGAAACAGTAGCTAAACAGGAGTTGGGCTCAGGGATTCTAGAACTGGACTGGACAGCTAGTGCTCAACAATCTCTTAAGATCTGCAGATCTAGCATGCTAACCAAGCTCTTCCCATTGTCTGAATTTTCTCAGAAGCATTGGATAGTTTTTTGTATTAGTCAAATAATTCTTGGAATGTTTTAACCTTTTCACAGAGCCTATGCTAGAAAGGTGGCTCATCAGGAGGTAAATTCACTGGGGCTGGAACCTTTATGGCTTTACTTCTCTTACCAAGACTTAGCTTTGAATAGCACAATATGCGAAAAGGAACTTTACTTCTGATGGTCATATCTGTAAGGGGGCTTGTAAAAGGCTATGGAATCCATAATGAACTGGAAATTGTATTATTTTGACCACACCTAATCATTTATAGGATTTTTTTTGTAAAATACACTTACAGCCCTAGATCAGTAAGTAAGGGATAAATATTTTTCCATGCATATTATTTTCTCCATCCCCCAATGTAGGTTTATCATAGTAGTGAGGGAAAGGAAGTAGGTAGAGTTGGTATCTCCAGGTATGAACAACTTATGAACTGTATAACTGTGCTATTTACTATAGTCACCATGAACCACCTGTTCTCATTTAATTAAAAATATAATTTTTTTAACTTTTTTTTTTTAGAGACAGAGTCTTACTTTATTGCCCTCAGTAGAGTGCCATGGCAGCGTCACACAGCTCACAGCAACCTCTAACTCCTGGGCTTAGGTGATTCTCTTGCCTCAGCCTCCCAAGTAGCTGGGACTACAGGCACTCGCCACAACCCCCGGCTATTTTTTTGTTGCAGTTTGGCCGGGGCCGGCACCCTACTCACTGAGCCACAGGTGCCACCCTTAAAAATATAATTGAAGAATTTAGTTTCTCAGCCATAGCGCTTTCTCAAGTGCTTATAGTCACATGTGGCTAGTAGTGACTGTATTAGAAAGTAAAGACATGGAACATTTCCATCATCATGTAAAGTGCTTTTCTAGGTAATCACTTTGCACAGCATTTTCAATTGGGGGAAAATATTTCCTATGAGGACTGCGGCTCCGTTCTCTTCCCTCAAATTCAAATTTATAAGTCACTTATAAATTACGTATGAGTGTCAGATTCTTATGTAGTATATGAACTCTGCCTTCATGGCATTTATGGTCTGTTGGGAGAAACAGACATATTCAAATGAAAAGCAAATTAACAAATAAAGGTGCACATGAATTCTCAGGGAAACAATAGATTTAAGAGACACAGAGGACAATGTACTGTTGATAGGGTAAATATAAAAGACAAAGAGAAAGAGGGTAAAAATAATACCGCAGCTGATGAAACTAGGGGACAATGGTGCCACTGTGGACAACAGGGAGGCACAAAAGGGAAGGGTAAAATGATGAATTCAGTTTCTGCCCCATCCAAGGAAGCACAGAGAGAATCAAGAAATTATACTCTTGGCTCGGCACCTGTGGCTCAAGCGGCTAAGGCGCCATCCACATACACCTAAGGTGGCAGGTTCAAATCCAGCCTGGGCCTGCCAAACAACAATGATGGCTGCAACCAAAAAATAGCCGGGTGTTGTGGCAGGCGCCTGTGGTCCTGGCTACTTGGGAGGCTGAGGCAGGAGACTCACTTGAGCCCAACAGTTGGAGGTTGCTGTGAGCTGTGATGCCACGGCACTCTACTCAAGGGGACAGCTTGAGGCTCTGTCTCAAAAAAAAAAAAAAAAAGAAATTATACTCTTGCAAAATCAATGTCTGTGGGAATCTCAACTCAATAACTGACAGGTCTACACCAGTGTTGTTATTATTTCTTTCTGTAACAATTCAACCAGTGGCAGCTGAGATTGAATCTTAAAGATAAAGGAGATAAAACATGAGAGAATGGAGATAATAACTAGATAAACTTAGGGGACAGCATGGAGGAACATTCTTGGCTCACTAATTCTTAGATTGAGCCACCTCCATCTTTTCTAGAGATTGTTTTATCAGGCTAGTGGATATGAGTGTGGAAAGCCAAAACAAAAAGACCAGTAGGAGTATGTAAATGACATCGGAAGGCACGTAGCGTTTTAAATGTTCAAAATAAGAGTAAATCCTTTAATAGGTAATGAAGTCAAGTAAAGGAAAGGGAGCTAGGATCTCTCTCCTCCATTATCAAATGTGCAGAAGCATAAAGCCACATTTCTTGTCATCAACTGGATCCTGAAAATGCTGACCAGAAACAGATTTTGCTGTGTTGAGAGGGTATGAAACAAAACAAGGCCACTCTACGCAAAAGTGAGAAACTAGATAGCCTGCAGACTTTGATATTTAGTTATATAAGACCAACTAAAGATTCTCTTTCTCAGTTACAAATACTTAGGAGAGTGCTATATGTCTCTCATATTCTTGATGTTCTTATACACCATGAATGAAGTCCTGATAACTGTGGTAGCAATTTCTGAAATTCTTCCTAGAATTCAATCCCATAAGCATTAGGAACTAGGACTGTAGTTTATACCTAAAGTGAACATTTGTTGTAGGAAGTTTCAGATTTAGAATTTGGAAAAGAAAAAACCCTCACAAAAACCCCCAGGTCTATGAGAAGTAAGTTTTAACACATAATGTTCTCAAAACCCTAATGGTGGAATAAAGATAATAATATGAATTACACAGTATTGGAGATAATATATAGCTATTTCAAAGAGGTCTCTTCATCTCCTTAAGCCTTTATTTATAAAATAAGGATAATAAAACCTGTGTCATTATGTTTTTTCAAAGACTGAGTAAAGGGATAATGTATAAAATGCTTAGAGTATGGCTATTTTTTACATTTAACAAGCTCCTAAGAATGTCCCATGTTTCCACAGATGTATTAAATTTCATAGCTGCAAAAATACTTTATCATATTGATGTAATTTATTTAACCACTTCTTTACCGCTAGACATTTGGATTGCTGAAAAAAGCAACTGAAAATGTAGCTTGGCATTTCTTTGTATATGAATTTCAAAGGCTGTAAGACCTGTAAAGGCCATAAAATACATGCTTTAGAGATTGTGACGCCATATAAACTGGCAAGAGACCCTAGAGGTCAGTTGTCAATCTCTAGTCCTCAGGATGTGGCCTTCTACAGATTCCTACAGTAGAACCTCTGAAAGGTGACCGCCTAAGGGACTGTAATGAGGTGGTCAACGTAAGGAACTAGGCCCACTGTACTGCTAGGTACATGTGGTGCATGTCTGGTTTATGAAGATTGGGTCAATTTAAGGGGGTAGTCAATGTTGGGAGCTAGTCACCTATGGAGGTTCTACTGTATTTTCTTTTTGTTAGGAAGACATAACATGTAAAGGTAGTGACAGGATGGAGAATGACAACCGACAGTGTACATGGGAGTTTTTATTTATGCTCATTTTATGCAAGACACTGGCTGAAAACTGCTGTGGAGCACTGTCCTATGAGTTCCTCTGATTTCACCAAGTGCCAGCCTCCAGAAATGAAGTCAATTTGTAAATAAGTGAGAAGTCTTAAGAACAGTTGTTGGGTAACTGCTATCTGCAGCAATAAAAAAACTGTCTCCATTAGGGTTAGGAAGGATGTAGAACCCAGTAATGAATGGAAAAAGAACTAACCTGCAACTTAACTTTAGTATTTACTCTCTGCCTGCTCTTGGGCAAGTTAAATAATCTCCTATTTTTCATCTGTAAAATAGAGAACACTTACTTGTGATTTAGCATGGAGTACAGTGCCAGGGACGAAGATGAGAAAATGATAGAGCTATTTGCTCTAAATGCTAGGGGCAATGAGAGTCAGTTTTCAGATACTCTGGTGACTCTGCTGGGAGAGAGGGCATTGGTTGAACACTATAGCCTCTTTCAGGAAACGGACGGCGCTGGGTCGGTTTTCAGGTCCAGTAGCACCGCCCACTCCTTCTGCTCCGAGGCATCTGCCCCCGAAAGAGCCACCAGAAGCCTAGGCCACACCCAAAGATACCACACAGGGTTCCAGGCCAACTCTGGGGCGTTTGTGGTTTGGCTCCTGGTCCAGCCAGTCCGGTGTGGACCCGTCGCCTCCAACTCACCTGCTTGGCAGGTGCAGGCAGCCAGAGGCGAGAGCCGGGGGGCGGGCGCGGTGGGCGGGGGCAGAGAATGTAAAGCTCTGGGCGCATGGCACCCGCCGCCCAGGCGCCGCGGTGGCTGCTGGGATGCGCCGCAGCGAATGGTCGCGCCGGGCGCCGCTCCGAGTGACCTTTCACCCGCGCCCAGCGGTCCCGGGCGGCAGCACAAGGCGGAAGCCATGGCGGAGGCGGCGGCTGCAGCGGGCGGGACGATCGCGGGCGCGAGCTCCGGCTCTGCAGCTGACCGGGACCAGGACACGGACCGCGCCGGTCGGAGGCTGCGGGTTCTCTCGGGCCATCTGCTGGGCCGGCCCCGGGAAGCTCTGAGTACCAATGAGTGTAAAGCGCGGAGAGCCGCGTCGGCGGCCACGGCGGCGCCCACGGCCACACCCGCCGCGCAGGAGTCGGGCATCATCCCCAAGAAACGGTGAGTAGCGGTCCGGGGAAGGAACTGGTGGCAAAGGACCAGGCCAGGCCTGTGCGGCGGGAGGGCGCAGGCGAGGTGGGAAAGGAGGTGATGTGGCTGCGTGGAAGGCATCTCGGTTACTGAAAGTTAGGGACCCACCTCTCTTTCAAGAGAAGGGTGAGGGAGACACTGGACTGTGTTAGGAAGGGGGGAGGATGGGATGGTGGATTTTGGTCACTTTTTGAAGGTAACAGATCTGAAAAACTTGCTGGTAAAGGCTCTCAAGGTATTCTTCTTGCGTTTTTAGTGCCAAGCATTCTCTATCTTGAACGAATACTTTGGGGTCTTGGGTGGGTAGCAAGGGTTCTTCTGTGCTCCGAAGAGATTTAAGTTGTACTAGATGATTACAGGGTTCTCTGATTCGTGAAAGCCTGGTGTGGGTAGAACAGTTGGTGTCCTGGGAAAAGGTGCTGATTGGTTTCTGTGGGGTAGTTTCTGTTTGCTTAGGGGCATGGTCCTGAACTTTGAGGGAGGAGGAAACCACTGAGTAAGAAGCAGTAAGCCACAAGCATTAGTTGATGATTTAGGGTGTGGGTGGTAAAGCTACTGAGCTCTGTGTAACCAGAAGTAAAAGACAAGAGTCTGTGTATGAGGGATGTAAGAGATTTTGACTTCCAACTTTTTGAGCACATCTTAAATCTCTGATGAAAGCTACTGGAGAAAGCTGTTTTCTGAGATGTACCTTTATGGGCATGGATAAACTGAGAGTGAAAAAAGATGTTGCTACTGTTGGATGTGTCACTTAACAATGTGCTAGGGATTATGCTCAATCCTTTATTTTTTATTCCTCTCCAAGCTATGGGGTAGGTGTAGTTTTCTCCCAATTACAGATGAAGAAATTAAACAAAACCAAAGCAAACTAAGGAGTCTGCTGCAGGCTTAGCAGGTATACAGTGTGGCAGGTTAGAATTTGAAAGCACATCAAATTGACTTCAGGTCCAAATTCTTAAGCTATACTGCTTCTGATGAATTAAGTTGTTAATTCAATGTACGTGAGTCCTTACTCTACAGCATACACACTGTATAGCAGTACAGACATTGAAAAATACAGTGTTTACTCTTAAGGAACTAATAATCTACTAGGTAAAGTTATTATATAGATAAGAAATGATAATAGTTATTATAATGATAAGAAATGTAGCTGCTAACTGTAGCACATGGTCATTTCCCAGTTTTGGGTGTATGTTTGTGAGGGCGAAGGCTTCCCTGAGTAAGGATTATCTGAGTAAATCTTGAAGTTTGAATTGTGATAGTCTGCTAAAAGGGAGACGTGTTCTTGGCAGACAGACAGTATGCTTACAGGTGAAGAAGTGAGAGACAGATGAGGAAACTGCCGGGAGTTAAATGTGGCAGAACAAGGTGAGAAGATAGGAGGAAGGCTAGAGTGGTGAATCTTGTTTTATAGGACTTTATGTGGGTGAAAATGTAATTAGATTTACCTTTTAGGAAGGTCACATTGGAACCAAATAGAAGAAGGCTGAACACTTTAGTAATATAATGATTGGGAATATAGACCTGGGTTTGAATTTCTGCTACACAATTTCAGCTGTATGACCTTGGGCAAGTCACTTACCCTCTTTCAGAGTTTCAGTCTCCTCATTTGTAAAAATGAGGATAATAATTCCTACTTTGCAGTTTTGCTGTAGGAATTGAAAAATAAAGAGTTAAACCATCAAGTACTTAGTACAGTGCCTGTTATTTAGCCTCTTAACAATTTGTAGTTGGTAGTTTTAATTGTGCCTAAGGAGAGACCAATTAGGAGACTGTTATACCAATGAAAAATGCTGGAATTCTGAACTAAAGCATAATGGGAGTAGGTAATATATTTGAGAAATTATGAGGAGGTAAATTTTCCAGAAATTGGTTGCTGAGTGGTTGGTGGTGGGAGAGGAATCAAGGATCATGTCTTGGATTCTTGGCTTCACTTAATGTTGTAATAGATGTCATTGGGTTTCAAACTTTTAAACTTTTCTAAATGGCTTCATATACTGGCTTTATGTCCACTCACTTGTAAGCATCTGTGTGTGATTATACATTTATGTGCAGACTCATATTCTTAGAAGAGCATATTCATATTCTTAGGGAGAGCAGGTTTTTCTTTTGTTGGAGTTAGTGGTCCTAGTCTCCATTATTCCAAGGAAAAAGACTCATGTTTGTAAGACACACTGAGGCTTCCCGTGTCTGAGGTGCCCTGCGTGACTGTTCCAAAGACTGAGGGCATCAATACGTTGGGCACAATTGTGATCGTTTATGACATAGGTTATAGCTGGTGGGAAGCTGTGGTCTTTGGTTCTGGCTTAGATGGTTAGTGGTAAAATCTTGTTCTGTATAAGTATTTTGAAATTTAGTCGAAGTATGAGGGAACACAAAAACTGTATTAGATGATTTATCAAAAGCTTCTTATAGGATGATCTACTTGATAGATTATTCATGGAGAACTCAGGTCTTTTTGCTACCTCCTGTGGCCTAGCTGGGCCTCAGGTTGCCAGCCAAAGAACTGAGCCTAAAGGGAAGGCAAATGATGGAGCAAGAAGGAACTAGAGAGCTGGGCATCGTGGCAGATATTACAGTCCCAGCTCCTTGTGAGACTGAGGCAAGAGGGTCTCTTGAAACCAAGAGTTTGAGATTGCTGTGAGCTATGACACCATGGCACTATACCCAGGATGACAAAGTGAGACTCTGTCTCAAAGAAAAAAAAAATTAAAGAACCAGAGCAGATATTGAATAAAGTATGAGCATGACTGTATGGCAATCATTTTGGAATCGTGGTGATTTGTATGTTACTCTCTCAGTTTTTTTTTTTTTTTACCTTGGATGATGGTCTTGGTTGCAATTGTTTTTATCTCATGACTGGTTATACTTAAATTCATCATGGACTTACAGTAGTGACTTTTTTTTGAGACAGAGTCTTGCTCTGTCAACCCAGGTAGAGTACAGTGGTATTATCATGGCTCACAGCAATCTCAAACACCTGGACTCAGGTGATCCTCCTGCCTGACCCTCCTGAGTAGCTGGGACTATAGGTACTTGCCATGACCCTGGTAATTTTTTTTTTTTTTAGTGGAGATAGAATCTCCCTCTTGCTCAGGCTGGTCTTGAACTCCTGAGCTCAAATAATCCTCCTGCTTCTGCCTTCCAGAGTAGTGGCTTCTTGAAACTCCATCTTTCATTCCTCTTGCAGAACAGTCATTCATATGCTAATTTATTTAACATTAGAGTGGTTGATTTATGACAGATGCTGTCCTAGACACTGGGGGTAGGTGGATTGAATAAATAGTCTTTAGTGAATTCACAGTCTAGGAAGGGAGAAACACATTCTAGTTCAGTGTGATTAGAGCCATTGTAGTTACAGGTACAGATGCAGCACAAAGGAAAGGAGGATTGGGTATTCTTTATCTAAGGCAGGGAAAGCTTTCTGGAGAAGGTTCTAAAATGTGGATGATAGTTTGGTAGGGCGATTGGATGGTGAGAAGAGCTTATATTCCAGGCAAAAGGAGTGGCATATGGCAAAGCAAGGGGGCATGAATGTGCATAATGTATTTAGGTAACTAGGCAATTCAGTATTGGTAGAGCTGGGAGGAAAGAAAAGAGGACAGTGACAGGTCATGGAGGCCTTTGGCCTATCGGTCATTGGTCCATTTATTTATTCACTTATTCATGCAGTGAACAAAAACTCTCTTGTTATGGAACTTATATTCTAGCTGGGGTGGAGGCAGTGACCAAACAATAATATTACTATGTCAGGTGGTGATAAATGCAATGAAAAATGAAGCAGCTAAGGGGGCTAGGTGACAAAGAACCCTTGAAGAAACTAAGCTGGGAAGAGATACGATCACATTGGGTTTGAGTTTGAGAGAAGTCACTCCAGCTGACATGTTAAGAAAGGATTGGAAAAGGATAAGGATGCACATTGGGAGATCAGTGAGAGGAGGTTGTTGTAGCATGTGAAAAGTAATTAAGGATTAAACTAAGATAATGGCAGTGAGAAAAGGGAGGAAAGGATAGGTTTGAGAGTTCTGGAAGTTAGTGCATTAGGCGAGACTAAATGATGTGATTAAATTGTGCCACAGGAGTTTAGAGACTAAATGAAAATAGAAAAGGGAAGACAGAATTCCGGGGAATGTTGATGTTTCTAAGAGTGCTAACCATCCAAAACGTATTGTTTAATTGTCACATAGCCTTCTATGAGTTGTTCCTTTTCTATCCAGGAACACATTTTCTTATTTATTTATTTATTTTCATCGATTTTTATTGTTTGAAGTTCCTGAGCAGAGTTTTGATGATAGTGGTTTACTTTTGGATCCTCCTCTTTTCTTTAAGTGCATGATACTCCATGTATAGTTTCTTTTTACCCTTGAAAGCAATTTTAGATTTTTAAAAATCATAATAAATGTCAAGTACGTAACTGACATTTTTATGGTTTGGTTTCGGATTTTTTTTCCCTTTTTTTTTTTTTTTGCAGTTTTTGGCAGGGGCTGGGTTTGAATCTGCCACCTCCGGCATATGGGGCTGGCACCTTACCCCTTTGAGCCATAGGTGCCGCCCTTTTTTTCCTTTTTTTAAAAAAACTATTGTAATGTTACGAAAAAGAGAAGGAAAAAAATCCCTTGCTGACTTTTGTCCCTTCACACTGCTAACCACTTTCCTGATTGTAACTTTGGCTCCAGCCTCAGTGTGGTTTGTTTTAGTTAGTACTGCTCTTGGCAGTTTTTGCAGAGATTATAGACTCTTCTGGTTCAGGTCAAAAGAATACCTGGTTAAGAACATTACTTGCTTATAATGTCATTTATGTATGCCATTTAAAACATAATGTATTATTTAATATCTATCAGAAGCTTTGCCAGATGTTTTCCACAAGGAAAAAGGCTGAGTTAACCTCTTGTAAATGTTTTCCAGGGGCTCATCCTAAATCCTCTAGGACCTGATGCATTTCTGTAGCAAAGGTTATTTGTACCTAAGGCCTGACTTATGGCTTAACATCATTTGGGAACATTAGAGCTTATTTTGGTAGTTATGTTGCGTGAGCTACTTAGCCTACTTTGTGTTCTAGCTAAGAATTGTAGGGATAGTAATAGTAGGAGTTTTAATTTGAGTAAGTTCCTAATATGCCAGACTTATATGCAGTGTCCCATTTAATTCTCATACCAGCTCTGAAAACTAAATGGTAATATATGTATGTTACAGGTGAAGAAATAAGAGGCTCAGACATACTAATTTGTCTTAAGGCCATACAACTATGAAATGAAAAGAGATAGCGTTTCAACTTTCTTCTTCCCCCAGAGCCTATATTCTTTCGTCTCTGCTGGATTACCATACTTGATGTTGTTCCCTGGGGGAAAATTATCTACTTACTATTAGTCAAGTTACTGTCTTTGTCACGCCAAGTTTCAAACCTTTTGCAATTAAATAGATCAGGATGAAATACTCTTTCATACAGTTAAGGCATTAGTTTATGTTGTACTTATTGAATATATTATAAAACATGTGATCCTGTCAAAATGAAATTCATAATTTAAGAAAATGTAATGGATGGACAAAGTTAGACTAGTTGCTTCCTTCTGTGAGTGAATCTTGTTGTTTAACTTATAAGGGAAGATGGTATTAGAAATAAAAGGGAATGAGCAGGAAGAATGTCAAAGACCCAAAATCCAGAGGAGAGGCTTGGCGCCTATGGCTCAAGAGGCTAGGGAGCCAGCCACATACTTTGGAACTGGTGGGTTCGAATCTAGCCCAGGCCCGCCAAACAACAATAACAACTACAACCAAAAAAAAAAAAAAAAAAAAGCCAGGCGTTGTGGTGGGCGCCTGTAGTCTCAGCTACTTGGGAGGCTGAGGCAAGAGAATTGCTTAAGCCCAAGAGTTTAAGGTTGCTGTGAGCTGTGACACCTGACACTCTACCCAGGGCAACAGCTTGAGGCTCTGTCTCAAAAAAAAAATCCAGAGGAGAAAGGAGAAAAGGCTGTGGAGAGTTTACTGCTTGACTGTTACTAATTCTCCCTGAAGACTTGCTATCAATGGATACTTTTCTACATTGCGTTTTATGATGGACCACACTTCTCCATTATGATGGTCTACTTCTCCAAGTAGATTTCTTTGTATCAGGCAGTTACTGTAGAATCCTCTATTCTGTGGTCACTTAAATAAAAATATCTCAGAATAAATTAAGTGATCTGTTTATAGGCTGCAGAGAAATGGGTGTCTGTTGTGGTCAAATGAGATACTTTATGAAACACTTCAAAAGCAAGGACTAAGCAAATCTTATTCCTCCTGATTCTACATATGTGTTTCCTTGTTATTGAGAAGATAACTTAGGCTGTTAATCAGATTTCTATGTTAATTTCAACCTTAGACCAAATCAGAGGATCTTGAGTAGATCCACCCTTTTGGCATAAAGTAGTAAGCACTTTACCCCCTTCCATGTTCTTTGTAATCTGTTGCATTTAGGAGTAATATTTCATCATATTCCTGTCCCAACATCTGATTTCAGAATCGGTTGAGGTAAGACACAGGATACAGACAGGTGGAGGTAAAAATGTCAGCTTTGTTACTGATAAAACTGGTTGGAGATCATGACCTGGACCTGAACTACAGAATATTTACCCTGGGTTAGAGAGAGACTCAGTGTAACAGGTAGTGTACCACAGAAGGTCCCCTTTGCAAAGCCAGCTCCAGTTAGCTTAACACATACCACCAGAATACTAAAAAATAGCCACTCTGGTGGGTAGATTTCAAAGAGAGAGAAAGGGCTGACCCCAGGTGCCTTCTCTCTGTATGCATTCACCAGCTAAAAATCACTACTCCCCTTAGAAAGAGCTGGTGTGTTAGGATTATAAAGAGGCCAGAAGAACTCTTGATGAAGTTTTACCACATTGGAAATTAGAATGGAGAGAACAGAGGTATTGCTGAAATGTTTTTGGAGAAATTAGGGGAAAAGACTGCAGTAATGTAGCTGAACAGTCTTCCCACATTGGAAATTAGAATGCAGAGAACAAAAGCATTGCTGAAATGTTTTTGGAGAAATTAGGGGTAAAGACTGCAATAATGTAGCTGAACAGTCTTCCAACTGCCTCATTAGTATGCATTAGCTATCCTCATAGCTTACTTGAATACATTACACAATTTCCTTGGTAGGGTAGTTAAGGTCCTCCTGTAGGGTCTGTCCTAATCAGCCTTTTAAGGTCTATTTCTTATTTCCTTGATACATACTATGCATTCTAGCTACACATTAGAATTACTGCTATTTCTGGATCTTACGTTTACTTTCTATAATATTTCATTGATATTTTAGTGTTTCCCAAAGTGTAATGCATATAGCTTGATGGTTTTGAGATAATTTGGGGGGTGGTACATGGATTAAAACCTTATTTAAAATTATAAATATTTGTAGATATACTTTTTTTTGGTTAAGCTTTATGGAAATATTATACAATTTATAAAGCAAATGAACAGATCATACATTTACAATTTAATTTTTGCAGTGTGAACATATCCATTTTATTGTATTTAGATTAAGAAACAGCATTGCTAAGTAGTACACCAGAAGCTTCCTTTCACGCTCATCCCAGTGGCTTCTCCCACCAGAATAATGACTGCCATCACTTCTGACCCCATGGTTTATAGAGTTGCCCACTTGAACTTTATATAAATGGAGTCATACTGTGTACCTTTTTGTGTCTGGCTTCTTTCTGTCAGTACTGTGTTTGTGAGCCTCACCCATGTTGTTGAATCTGGTTGTGTTGTGTTCATCCTCTTTGCTGAATATATTCTGTTGGATGGATATATACCAGTTTACCTGCTCTTTTCATTGATGAACATTTAGGTGATAGCTTCTTTTTGGTTCGAGTCATTATTTGTTTTAATGTGAAACACATATTAAACTAGTGTTTTTTTAGCTATTACTGCATGGGAAGAGGCTAAAGTCATACATCATTAGTTTATGTTGTACTTATTGAATGAATTACAAAACGTGAGCCTGTCAAAATGAGATTCATAAGTTAAGAAAATGTAACAGGCTTGGCGCCTGTGGCTCAAGTGGCTAAGGCGCCAGCCACGTGCACCCAAGGTGGCAGGTTAGAATCCAGCCCGGGCCCGCCAAACAACAATGACGGCTGCAACCAAAAAATAGCCGGGCGTTGTGGCGGGCGCCTGTGGTCCCAGCTACTTGGGAGGCAGAGGCAGAAGACTCACTTGAGCCCAGGAATTGGAGGTTGCTGTGAGCTGAGTTGCCATGGCACTCTACCCAGGGGGACAGCTTGAGCCTCCTGTCTCAAAAAAAAAAAAAAAAATAGAAGATGTAACAGATGGATTAGAAAGTTAGACTAGCTGCTAGTAGTAATCAATATAGCATTTAGTATTTAACATATTCAGTTTCTTAAGTATGTTAATTGTCTGAGGTAATAAGCAAAATGTTCCCAGGTACTAAATCATTCCTATAACATATTAAATTAGATTTTTAAGCACAGTGACCTTAAAGTCATTGCACTGTTAAATATTATTTATGAATTTGTAAGATTTCAGCCTAAAATCCCAAGTCTAAATCCATTACTCAACCATTCTTTTTAAAATTGAGTTACAAATCAGTCATTCTTATAAGCCTGATTCTCCAGAATATATAAGGATCAATTTTTATGTAGTTTTCATAAAATAAAAACATTGACATCTACCTTTGATTCTCTTCTTTTAAGTATTTGTATATTTAATCAAATCTTTTGGTAGTTGAAATATTCTTACTCATTAAAGAATAGTGCTACCATTCCAGTCACTGCTGTTACTTTTGATGGGAGTTTGTCTTCTGGGTAGGACTTGGAGCTATAGGTACCATCTGGTCACTTATTAAGAAAACCTTTGTATGATTGCATGTAACATTTGGTCTTGCTGGCATGTTTGAAGTGCTAACAACAGTTTTGGGCCAAGGTGCTGACTAGGTTTTTGTCATTGACCTCAATGGGACTCTCTAAGTTCTATTTATAGTTGCTGTGTCAGAGACCTCATACCATCAAGTGGGGGAAAGTTTGGGAATCCTAGAACTGAGTTACCTAATTTATTACATTCACAGAAGTTTGCAACTCCCACACAGATTGATAACCTGGTTGGATTTTGCATTTTTTCTAAAAGTGCTTGAACTTTACAGGAGCCCATCATCAGAGGTATTAGAATGATACCCACTTGAATTCTCTCATGACTTTAGTTACACATTCTACTGAGCAGATACTTTGCTGTCATCTCAAATGTTGTAAGTCAGCACTATCCACTAGAGCAGCGGTTCTCAACCTGTGGGTCGCGACCCTTTCACAGGGGTCACCTAAGACCATCCTGCATATCAGATATTTACATTATGATTCGTAACAGTAGCAAAATTACAGTTATGAAGTAGCAACAAAAATAATTTTGTGGTTGGGGGTCACCACAACATGAGGAACTGTATTAAAGGGTCACGGCATTAGGAATGTTGAGAACCACTGCACTAGAGCTTTCTGTGATAGTAACGTTCAGTAACCTGCTCTGTCCAATGTGGTAGCCACTAACCATATGTGACTAAGGAACTGAATTTTAAATTTTGTTTAATTTTAGTTAATTTAAATTTAAATAGGCCCGCGTGGCTAGTGATACCATATTGGACAGTACAGCTATAGATCAAAGCCTCTATCTCTTTTCTCTTTTCCAAATGAATTTACTTTTCTAGGTTTTCTCATCTCTTAGTGTTAATCCTAGTTCCATAGTCACATCCTTTAGTTCTTATCTTGAGCTTATTTTAAGATTGAACTTTCTTTTGAATCAATTTATTTAAATTAATAACTAATTCAGCAGTCACCTTGTTGCTATTTTACATGTTTGTGTCATCTGATCCTCAAAGCCATCCATTTCACAGATTGGAACTGAAGACCATAGATACTTGCCAGAAAATACAGTAGTCATTTTCTAGTGAGTGGTGGAGCTTAGATTTCAATGTAGATGTTTTTTCCTTGGTATTATACTGATATTAGCATGCCCTATTCATTTTTCCTTCATAATCTTTCATGTCCCATTTGTGCATTAGCATTTTTTGGTCACTTGCGTTCTAGATGCTTGGGCTACATCAATGAACAAAATGGACAAAGATCTTTACCATGTAGCTTACATTCTATTGATTGAAATGGGTAATTAACTAAACGTAACAAATTACCCAAATATACCCAAATTATTAAGTATATTAGAAAGTGATGAGTGCTATAGAAAAAAAAAGCAAAGAAAATAAGGAGGTAGGGGGCAGCGCCTGTAGCTTAAGGAATAGGGCGCCAGCCCCATATACCAGAGGTGGCAGGTTCAAACCCAGCCCTGGCCAAAAACTGCAAAAAAAAAAGGAGGTAGGGTTCAAATTTTAATTGCTTCTAAGAAGGAGATATTTGAGCAATTATTTGAAGGAATTACAGTGTTTAGCTATGTAGGTACCTAGGCAAGTTGAGTATTCCTGGTTTCTTATAAATACCACTTTATGCATTGGGAAGGAAGGGAAGAACCCAAAGCAATAAGAGCACCAGCAGTTTCTTTCTTTTTTTTTTTTTTATAGTTTTTGGCTGGGGCTGGGTTAGAACCTACCACCTCCAGCATATGGAGTCAGCACCCTACTCCTTGAGCCATCGGTGCCGCCCAGCAGTTTCTTGAACTATACTGTAAGCTGATTGTCAGTATCACATACAGGATGTTCATTGTTTTGCTATTTCTCATTTGAAACTCTTTTCATAACTTAGGAGTTGTGGTTCACTATTATCTCTAAATGGTATGTGGCCTTGGTGGTCACACATGTTGGAATTGAATAAACATTTTCTTGTGCTGAAGGCAAGTTACGTGATAAATTATTTATGTTTTTGTGTTCAGTAAGACTTACAAGATGTATAAGCCAGGAGAAGTTCTATAACAGATCAACTTCCTTAAACTTTGCATAAAGGTATCTCTGTATAGTCCTCATTCCTTCTTGTAGAAAGTCTTTTAGAAGATTTGGGTTTAGAAATGTGCTGCCTCCTCTGTCATTTAACCAAATCTTCATTTCCTGTTATCCCCTTTCCCCAGACTCCTACATCATGAGTCCAGACTTTACCCTCTTGCTGCCCATTATTTTGATGTGAAACTCTGCTCAGGTCCATGCTCTCCTATAGTTCATCGAGTGAAGGTTTTTCATTCTTGTTTTCTTTCTCTCAGTTCTGTTCTCCTGATTTTGGCAAGGTGTGGGTGAAAGCAACTTGATTTAAATCATCTATAGTAAGGCTTTGTATCCCTTTGTGGTTATTCCATAGACGAGGCTTCATTCTTAACTTTTCCTTATTTCTTCAAGTAGTACCCAAGTGTGGTCTGTGGATGACTCTCGTCAAAACTTTCTGGGGATGCTTGTTCAAAATATAAATTCTGAGTCCCCACTGCCAGCGATCCTCAGGTTTAGGTTGGCACTGGAACTCTACTTTTAAAATAAGTAGTGAGAGTCATTTATACTCACAAGAAGCTTGAGAATCTGTGTCATTGTAATTGGGTTTTGAATTTCATATTTTTTCTCTCCTCCAAACTTTATGGAGTTCATTTTTTTTTTTTTCTGGTGAGTCTTCCAAAAACAAAGGCAACAACCCTAAATACCTGTCACTTAAAATAGAAGGAGCTACAGCTGATGACTATTATTAAGGGACAAAACCCCTCATTGTGATAAAAACACTCTGGACATCAAACAGGTATGGATTTCAGTCTTGGCTTTTTTTAGGGTCTTTCCTGGGGTATTGGTGGTCTGTTCCGAAGGCACAGTTGGGAGAGGAAACTCAGGATTGGTTTCTGTACCCAAATGACATACTGAAATTTGGAGATTTTCATGTTTTCTTTGCTTTCAGTTTTATAATTTCTGCAGAAATCCGAGACTATTCCAGAAATGGCCTTTGGCCACTTAAAGCTTGGTCAGTATAATAAGCTTATGATACAATTCCTTTTCTAATTACTAGGAAGCAGGGAGAACACACTGAAAGTTAATTGGCATTTTCTCAGTTTGTGGTAGAGGAAGTCTAGAGTTGGTTGCCAAAATTGCCGCATTAGTTAAATTACAAATGGATAAAGATGGGAACAAATGATGAAATTTTAAAGTGTCATCCAAGGAACACAAGTGGTTAAGTGACCTATATATCCTGTTTCTTTGTCTTTTGCTGTGACAACTCCCTGATGCTTATTTGGATTGTTTTCCTCATTACATAGACCAGCACGAGAGGATGAAAGTTAATATGGTTGTTCCTTTCCAGGACTTCAGAATGAGAGGTGTCAAGCTTTTGCATGAGAGAGAGAGAGAGAGAGAGAGAGAGAGAGTGTGTGTGTGTGTGTGTGTGTGTATACTCACCTGCCTTAGCAGAAAATATTTGTAATATATACTGCTGTAGTATCATATAAATGACTAATAATCTGTATTTCCATTTTCAAAGACATCCTTCAGACAATCAAGAATTTCTAATTGGTGGAATATGGTGTAGTTAGTGTGTAAGAGAGGTTTGTGGGGGAAGGCAAGGCACCTCGAGAGCCTGAAGGTGAGTGGTGACTGCCGGAGTATTCTGCAGTATAGGGCTGGCCTTGCCTTACTGGCCTTTCTACCCTACCCCAACCTGCCTGTCTTTGTGCCCGTCTATAGAATTGTTTTCTTTTATACCTGTACATTCCTTTTTCTTTCATTCATTTATTTATAGCAGATATAATAGAAGTTGGTCTTTGGGACACGATTTTTGAACCTCGAATTCAAGGTATTTTTTTTTTTTTTTTGGCAGTTTTTGGCCAGGGCTGGGTTTGAATCTGCCACCTCTGGCATATGGGGCCAGTGCCCTACTCCTTTGAGCCACAGGCACTGCCCTGAATTCAAGTTTTTAAGTTTCTTTACAGTGCCAATTTCTTACAAACTATAGAAAGTTGATTGTAGGTAGTGAAATACATACTTGGTTTGCTGGATGTTTGAAGCTGACTCATTTGTATTTAAATTCTGTCATTTAAAAAAACTTTTAGTGATTGCTGAGAAGACCAACAATGGATTTTATAATAAACCATCATGGAATTCCTGCATCTATATGAGAGAAAAAATTGTTTCCTTGGGACAGAGTGAAACCACCAAGATTCCAGGGCCAAGCAGCATGTTTGCCTCAGATTTCAGAGAGTTGTGGTAGTTCATGGTCCGTAATTGTCAGTGTGAAGTCTCTCTTATTTTTATTTTCCTCCATTTTCAATTTCTAATCCCATCTGCCCCTTTCATGGGTACCCATGACTGTTCTCGAACATAGGTGTGTGTTCTATAAAATATGCAGTGTTGTTTAGTGTGTGTGTGTGTGTTTTTTTTTTTTTTGAGACAGTCTCACTATGTCGCCCACGGTAGAGTACTGTGGTATCACAGCTCACAGCAACCTCAAACTCTTGGTTCTCAGAGATTCTCTTGCCTCAGCCTCCCAAGTAGCTGGGACTCTAGGCACCCGCCACAATGCCAGGCTATTTTTTTGTTATAGTTGTTTAGCTGGCCCGGGGCTGGGTTCGAACCCACTACCCTCAGGGTATGTGGCTAGCACCGTAACCACTGTGCTATGGGCACCTAGCCTAGTATGTATATTTTTAATTTAAGCGCCATGATGCTGTGGATCTTACTGTTTCTTTGTGTTTACTACTGTTTGAAAAATTTCTTCATGTTTCTATATGTTTATCTCTCTACCTCAGTGCTTTTGATTGCTACGCGGTATTTCATGGAATGCATTTTCCACTTGTCCGCTTTCTAGTGGCTGCTGACTACTCTTATAAACAGTGCTTCAGGGAGTATATAATGCATGTTTCCTTATAGAACTATATATGAATTTCTCTGCAGTATATACCTGGGAGTTGTATAACTGGGCCTTAGAATTGGCATACCCATGAAAGCTTAATATATGATTGCTCTGGCAATGGCTTTCCAGTAGTGTATGTGCATTCATCTTCCTTCATATTCTTATTAACAATTGTTTGTGTTTTAAAATCTCATATTTAAGCCATTTTACATTTTTATCTCTAGCAAAAATTAGTTGAAAGAATTTACAATGGGGATATTGAGGAAAGACTGAAATTCTTGTTCAAGTTCAAAGTGTTAGGTTATAATGTTCAAGTTTTCCAAGAAAGCCCACTCTTGACAGGGCAGGGTTTATTACTTTATTGACTCATCTAGAGAATCGATCTTGTCAGAGTCCTTATCTCAATTATATTTAGTTCGTCAGACTTACATTAGCTACCCTCACCAATAACCAAAGTTAATTAGCAAGTCAATAGACTAATTTGTAATGAAAAATAAAATTGCTGAGCCTTTTGGCCATGTTCATTGTCCTGTTTTTTCCTGCAGGAAATCAAAGTATAATCAGATGAAGGTATAGCAGTGTTCATTTTTTTGTTATTTTTTTGTAAGGAGTTTAAATTATTATACTTATAACTAAGCTATTTACCTCTTTGAAAAGAAACTGCACTGTCGGATTGAGCCAGTATGCAGTTACAAAGTTTTACAGTTTACCTGTTGAGATTTTTAGAAATAGTTTTATAGATAGGACTTATAGGCTAGATATGAACATGATTTTAAATTTACTTTAAAAGCATATACATTTTAAAATTAAGAATAAAAAAATTACAAAGTTCACCCTTCTCACTGCAGTTTTTTTTTTTTTTTTTTTGGTACTAGGAAGTCAGCTTCAAAAAATATTTTTTAAAATAAAGCAGCCAGTAGTAATACTATTTCATGTTTAGAATTTCTTTTGTAGAATATCTTTTCAGGGATGTATCTGTTTTATTAAACAAATCTTGTTATCTTTCTCATCACTTTTATTTTTTACTATCAGGATTTCCTTTAGGTTATCTGTGTCTAGATAGATAGTATGTGTATATCTATGTCTAGAAGTAATTAAGCATGCAACTAGATAATAAGGATTTTAATTAACAAAAAGTTCTTAAAGAATTTTTTAATACTTCCGCGTATTGTATTATAATCTTATGTATGAAATTGGTTTGAATTTAACTGATACTGAGGTTGGTTAGTAGAAAATCCAGCACTAGGGTTTACGTTTCATACTCCTCATTTCTCAAAAGCTCTGAGATCATATGATCTTTTTCTTATTGTTCAAATTGGAATTGGAAAATATAGACAAAAATTTGGTTATCATCTGAACTGAATAACAAAATATTTTTATTAGAGTTTTGATTATTAGGATTTTATCAGTGACTTTTTTTTTCCAGAGTGACTTTTTAGAAAAAGTTATTTTAGTGAAACTTCTAAAAAAGTTTAATTAAAAATGGATTAATATTTTTTCTTTTCTTTATTTTCTAATGAAAAATATTGTGATTAGAAATAGTAATGATAGAAACTATGCATCTACATATATATCAGGATGCTTGCGATTTATTACTGGCAGAGAAGTACTAACAGTTTACCTGTGTGTGAACAGAGACTTAAAAGGGAAATCTTTCCATTTGAAGAATAAAGGAAGGAATTCTTTATGGTCTTAGTAAGGCTAAATCTAAACATTTCACTTAATGTTGTACACTCCGGGGAAATACAATAATATTGAATGTGTACATCAAGTATATCATGGGAGAACACTGCCACCTTGTGTACATGTGATGCTATTTTATGCCCCCATTTTCTTCTGTTATACCAACTAATAATACTTTGCTTTTTCACTGTTTGGTACTATGGTCAGGTGTGTAAATGTGTAAAACATTTTTTAAAAAAATTTTTATGAAGTGAGAGAGGGAAGGAGGGAGGGGGGTGGGGCCTTGGTGTGTGCCACACCTTTTGGGGGCAAGACACGATTGTAAGAGGGACTTTACTTAAAAATACCATCAGTGTAACCTGGTTTCTTGCACCCTCAGTGAATCCCCAACAATAAAAAAAAAAATTATGCAGTAAAATTAAACTAACTTTTTACAGGTTGGCAGGAGAGTGGGGTCTTGTATATTGAAAACATTGAATTTGTTGTGATTAGTTCTAAGAAGTGGTATGCCTGAGAGGACGTACTGGTTAATTCACCTCTGGAGTTAGTTGAGAATTATATTCTTTTACTTGAATCTTCTGGGAAGTTGGTGATTCTTTTATCTTCCTCATTTCAGTGTTTGCATTGCTTTGGGGATATTCTGAATGGGACAATTCATTACACTAGAGGAGATAGAGAGTGTTGGTTTCTGACACAATCATATTTTTTGATTTTCTAAATGTTTTCCTTCAGGTCAAGTGCAGAAGAATGACTATAGTCGGGGTTGAGCATCTCTAATTTGAAAATCTGAAATCCAGAATGCTCCAAAATCTGAAACTGAGATATCGACACCTTTACTTTTTGATGGTTCGATGTGTATAAACTTGGTTTCATGCACAAAATTATTCAAAATATTGTATAAAATTACCTTCAGGCTATGTAATAAAGTGTATGTGAAACATAAATGAATTTCATGTTTAGACTTGAGTCCCATCCCCAAGGCATCTCATTATATATATGCAGATATTTCCAAATCTGAACAAATTCAAAATCAAAGCATTTCTGTCCCAGACATTTCAGATAAGGGGTCCTCAACTTGTAATAGTTAGAAAAATGTAGATGTGAAGAAAAAATGAGTTCCTTTAAATCATTTTGGGTACTTGAGAGCATGACAGAGTTTCAGCACGACCTCTTTCTAAAGAGGAAGAATCATAAGACTGAAAATCGCCTTTTGTATGCTTACAGCTAGCTTAACTCTATGACAAAGGGTGCTTCTCTGGGCATAGTATTTCTTTTTTCATTTAGCAGGCCTGGGCCATGTTCGAACCCACCAGCCCTGCAGCATGTGGCCGGTGCCTTAAGAACTGAGCTACAGGCGCCTAGCCTGGGCATGGTTTCTTGATCTGGAAAATGAGCAGCTGACTGGGGTGATTCCTAAGAATTGTTTTAGCTTTTAAATTCCGTGATCATGTAATGTTTTCCTCTGATTTTAAAATGTTAGTGATAATGTAATACCCTTCATAGTACTTAGACTCTTCTCTTCTATGTAAGAAGTTATTTTAAAATTTAATGTAATCATATAGTTGATGTTTAACTATCCTAGTATATATTAGTAATTTGAGGGATATACACATATAAAAGTTTAAAATCAGAAGCCTCCTAAATTTACCTACATGTGGGATACTTGAAGGTATCAGGAAATTGGTTTGTGGTTAATCTAGATTTTAATTATATACTATTTAAGCATCTGGGCTTTGGGCACCATTGCCTTCCAAATGCCAACATTTCACCTTCAAGAGGACTCCCAAAGTTGATATGAATATGGTAGAGCCCATGATGTTAGTGTAGGCAGGAAAGTAAGACCTGAGCAGAGGAACTAGGGAAAGGCAGTATAAACCTAGGAGATGTTGAGTAAGAAAACATACTGTAACAGTAACGAGATAAAGGTAAGTAACCACAGTGTCAGGAGAAATGACACAGGGCACTCTATAGATACTTTGGTCTCACCCCACAGCCCCATGGGCTTCCAGTGCCACAGCACATCTGGACCTAACCACAGAAGGTGGAAAAACTCCTGACTGATCAACCATTGGTCAAGAAAAAAGGGGAAGAGACAGCATCATGAAAGATCAGAGGCCAAATGGGAGAAAACAGGTTGATGCAGGAAAGGCTTCTGATAGTTTAAACACGTGCCTGCTCCTTCCCACTTAGGAATGTACTTCTTTGCTCACTGATTTAAACTTTTGTGTCCCTTGCTTTCATTCTTTGACTGTCAGAAGACAAAAAGGTGTTCACGGCAACCACTGGTAGCAGTGTTATTAGCCCAATTTTCTGATTGGGGTAAAAAGCGAGAAATAAGTACATTTGGAAACTTGGAAATTCTTTAGGATATCACCCAACTTGAAAATCTAAGGCCAAAAGTTCTTCAGTATGTAAATGTCTTCATTTTGTAGTTCATAGCAGCAGATCTTCCCTTTTCACTTTGAATCACTTCCTTGTGAAATTCTGAGAGCAAGCCCGTATAACCAGGTTTATTAGCTTTATACTTTAAGGCAATCTGGAAATATTTTTTTTTTAATTCTAAGGGTAATTTTTAGGAAAAACTTTTTTTTTTTTTTTTTGAGACAGAGTCTCACTATGTCACCCTCAGTAGAGTGCTATAGTGTCACAGCTCACAGCAACCTCCAGCTCTTGGGCTTGGACGATTATCTTGCTTCAGCCTCCCAAGTAGCTGGGACTACAGGCACCCTCCACAATGCCCAGCTATTTTTTTGTTGCAATTGTCACTGTTTAGCTGGCCCGGGCCAGGTTTGAACTGCTAGTCTCATTATACGTGGCTGGCGCTCTAGCTGCTGAGCTACAGGCACTGCTGAGGAAAATGATTTTTATTGTGAAGCTTCATAAACATGCCGGATTCATCATCTGTGCTGGAAGTGATTTCCCAGGCAAAAGGACTATGTTGGTTATTTTTGAATTTATTTTGTGTAAAACCAAATTACTATGTTGTAGGTTACAGATTTCATAATAAATGTTTAAATTCACTAATAAAATACATTCACATACGTGCATATTATATAACATTAAATATGTTACTTTTAAAAAGTATACATTATTTTTCTAATACTAATTATTATGGAAATGTTATAAGAAAAATACTAAGTAAATTATAGTTAATAAAAGTGGAGCGAGTTTAATCATGATAAGCAAAGTGGAAAATAATCTAATCTGTTTGTTTTTAAGAGACAGGGTCTGCTGTGTTCTCAGGCAGGAGTACAGTGGTTATTCACAGGCACATTTATAGCATACTGCAGCCTCAAACTCCTGGCTTTAAGTGATCCTCAGCCTCCTGAGTAACCTGATCTGTTTTTACTCCTTTTTTTTTTCCCCATACACATAAACACACACACACAGAAATCTTAAGTGTGTCAATGGCAACAATCATTAAATTTTTCTGTAGCAATTTTTCCAAAGATTCTCTTCTAAAACTTTCCTTTACAGCAGTGGTTCTCAACCTTCCTAATGCCGCAGTGTATTTTCATTGTTAAAGAGGGGTCGTGAGGGGCGTGACGCACAAGTTGAGAACCACTACTCTACAGTGAAGTAGGAGTGTTGTGGATTGGAAGAAAATATTTGGTGTTAGTGTATAAGTAACTTATCTACAAATCCAGTCTCTTGATCGGTAATCTTCAGATATTGGAACTGTTTTGTATAAGGACTGTAGTTTTTTTTTTTTAGAGACAGAGTCTCACTTTATTGCCCTTGGTAGAGTGCCGTGGCGTGACAGCTCACAGCAACCTCCAACTCGTGGGCTTAGGCAATTCTCTTGCCTCAGCTTCCCGAGTAGCTGGGACTACAGGCGCCCACCACAATGCCCAGCTATTTTCTTGTTGCAGTTGGGCCTGGGCCGGGTTTGAACCCAACACCCTCGGTGTATGGAGTCGGCGCCCTACCCACTGAACCACAGGCACCGCTCAGGACTGTAGTTTTTATTAATAGTGAACTGTAACTTTAAAGGGAGCATTCCTCATTCTTTGTTTCAATTTTATGTATAGATGGAGATTTCAGTTCCTAATTAATTACTAGGATTTGGTTCAGTTGTGTTATGTTTAGTTCCACTTATTTGAAGAGTTTGAGCTATAACAGGAATTATGATTGTAATAAAAAATTTTACTTGTCAATTGGCATTTTCTTCCTTGAAAATTATGGAAAATTCAAAGAACACTTTCTGAATACGTCTTTGTTTTGAAATTTTAGTACAGCAAATAACTTTCAAGATAGAGAAGGGTTTTTGTCAAAGATTTTGCATTATAAACTGCGTAGTTGAATTTGTAATGAGGTTCACTACCAGTTTATTTCAGTGACCAAGCTCACAGCAGGGCACCATGTATAACATCTAATAAAAACTGACACAATACTTCAGTGTGATTGCTTACTGTGTTCTGTGTGGGCCCAGACCTATCTATTCTTATGTAATGTGTGCAGAGTTGAATGATTAAGTCATTGGTTTTGATGAAAATGATATTTGAAACTAAAATACTGGTAATTTAGAAATTAAAAAAGCAGATGTATGTGTAGATCAAGGTAGAGATTGTTGGTTACATGGAAGCTGAAGATTTAGACTGTAAACCTAACACTGAGATTTTTAATCTACTTTCTTAAAAGTATCTGTTACTAGTGAATTTGCCTTGTAAATTGGTCTTTTTTTTCCTATAACAGCAGATTAATAATTGTGAATTTTTTTCTGATACATACAAAACTTTGTTTTTTGTTCAAATGAGTTCTTAGTTATAATTGCAAAACTTTTAGGCTATCCAACAATGTAAACTCAATAACATGCACAAAATAAAGCATATTTGTACTTAAAACATATCTTATTCCTTTTATCATCTTTTTCTTTCTTCCTTTGAATGTATTGATATTATTGGTTTTAGCTTTCTTTTTTTTTGAGACAGAGCCTCAAGTTATCCCCCTGGGTAGAGTGCCATGGCTTCACAGCTCACAGCAACCTCCAACTCCTGGGCTCAAGTGAGTCTCCTGCCCCAGCCTCCCAAGTAGCTGGGACCACAGGCGCCCGCCACAACGCCCGCTATTTTTTTTTTTTTTGGTTGCAGCCGTCATTATTGTTTGGCGGGTCCGGGCTGGATTTGAACCCGCCACCTTAGGTGTATGTGGCTGGTGCCTTAGCCACTTGAGCCACAGGTACTGAGCCGGTTGTAGCTTTCTTAAAGCAGGTGCTGCTCATGAGAGTGATTCTATATTGAGAAATATTAACATACAGACATTTTAATATATACTCATTTAACCTAACACAGTTATCAGTGGGCATACAGTCTCTTAAATGATTATAAGAGTTAATAATCAGGCTCGGCACCTGTAGCTCAGTGATTAGGGCGCCAGCCACATGCACTGAGGCTGATGGGTTCAAACCCAGCCAGGGCCTGCTAAACAACAATAACAAAAAAATAGTCAGGTGTTGCAAGTGAGCACCTGTAGTCCCAGTTACTTGGGAGGCTGAGGCAGGAGAATCGCTTAAGCCCAAGAGTTTGATGTTGCTGTGAGCTGTGATGCCACTGCACTCTACTGAGGGTGACATAGTAAGACTGTCTCAAAAAGGAAAAAGTAAAAATAACAGTTTATAATCAGTGATATATTGTTTAGTTTGAGATGTTTTAGCATAGGTCTCATTTATCTTTTTTTTCTTATTAGGCAGGAAGTTATGAAATGGAATGGATGGGGATATAATGATTCCAAGTTCATCTTCAATAAGAAGGGCCAAGTTGAATTGACTGGGAAAAGGTAACCCTGATTTGTTGACACCTTTGTTTGTTCTTTCTTTTCCTCTTTCTTTCTACAAATAATTTTAAGCCTACACAAAAATATAATTATCCCTCTTCCAATTTAAAAATTATCAACATTATGCCATAATTGCTTCTTATGTTTTTCTGTAGTACTTCAAATTCTGACACTGTCAAGTTACCTCTAAATATCTGCATACGTGTGTCCCTTTAAAAATAAGGACCATCTCCAAAATAACAAAAATTTATGTCTAATTATTTAGTCTATATTCACACTTCCCTAACTGTCTCACAGATGCCTTTTATAAGTAGTTAGTTTGAATGAAGATCTAAATAATGTCTATAGCCACCCTAGCACTTAATCTCCACACCATTGATTTGTTGAAAGCAATTTTATATTTAAGTCTTGTTAATTTACATCTGCATGTGAGTTTTCTGTGAAAGGTGAGCATTCTAGTTTCTGTGAAACCTGGAAAAAAATTTCTAAAGGACATTTGTATTATAACTATTGGTTCTAGATGTGGACGTAATTGTAAAATGCATTCTTAGTTAGTTTTAAGAACTACTGCCCCTGCCAAAGCTGTGTTTTTGGTGTGTCTATTGAATTTTGATATATAACTTTTGAAAGGGCACCAAGTATAAATATGTAATACTTCAATGCTGGCTCTATAAAAATAAATTAAAAATTGAGACTAAGTAAAATGGATTAGATGTATTACAAATCTGTTCCAGTATTGTACTTCAATTTAATATTGGTTGGGCATTAGTTTAATGTTTTTTAAACTTATGTGCTATATTCAGTTGTCAGCAAAGAAATACATTTATTCCTTTGGAGAAGTTATTTCCTTTTCTTTGCTACATAAATAATTCATTTTTCTGACTTATATATGTATTTTGACCTAAAACAAAACCTCAGGAATAGTAATTAGGAACTAATTTTAATGAAAGTATTAAGATGTACATCACACTTTTTTAAATAGGAAAAATAAATATTATCTGTGTTCTTATTCCCATCCTTTAGTGTGACTGGGCAGCGTGCAGATGGAAGCTTAGTTGAGAAGTTGTATAATTCAGGTAGAAGGAATTTCTGACCAGTGTTCTAAATGCTGAGTTTTATTTTTTAAATGGAGATATAATGTCTAATACCATAGAAACTTATGCATGTAGAGATTGGCTTTTCAAAATCTTCTGGAGGAGAAAAATAAATCTTGTGAACTTAAAAAACCAACTTATCTCCTCTCAGACACTGTCCTCATTTCTCTCTTTCTGTATCTTTGAACCTTGAATGTACAGCATTTCGGGAAGGGGGTAGATAGTCATTTGCCTGTTAGCAGTCTTCGGTACTGTAGGTTATGAACTGTATTTTGAAAGTGGTCACCTTTTTAGTTTTCTGGGTAATGTTATTTGTGACTGATGGCATTCACAAAGGTCTTAAAATGATTCTGTCATGAATATCAAAGATCTGTATTTCACAGAGATGCAGAGTAATTATACAGTTAAAATATAAGGGCCCGGTATTAAAACTTAATATTTACGAATTGCTACTATGCTAATACACATAGTAGCATGTATATTAAAACCACCTCCCCAGAATTTATACTTTTTACCTCCCTGACACTAAAAATATTTTATATGCTAAATGATTAATTTTAATTATGAGTCTCATACTTAACTTTCATTCTGCTTTCTATAGATTTATGAAAAGGTATTATGAAATACATAAATTCAAACATAGCCTTTCAGCTTGATTTTTAGTACTTGAGATATTTGTTATTTTTTCTTCCTTCTTGCTATCATTTTTGTTTTGCTAACCTTTAGGTAAAGATTGGTCTGAGAAATTTAAATAGTAATTTTGTTGTATATGAGGCTAACAGAATAAGTGATAAATCACTCAGATCCCACACTGTGTAGTTGTTCAAATTATGTGACAAAATGAGTGCTCCTAGTCACTTCAAATTAAAAATAATTTTGGATAGGGTCCAACACTGGCTCCCTTAATATTGAATTCTGCATTATTATAAACATACATTTACTTTTGGTACAGAGTTTTATTTATTTATTTATTTTTTTTGAGACAGAGCCTCAAGCTATCCCCCTGGTTAGAGTGCCGTGGCATTACAGCTCACAGCAACCTCCAACTCCTGGGCAACCTCCAACTCCTTGCCTCCACCTCCCAAGTAGCTGGGACCACAGGCGCCCGCCACAACACCCGGCTATTTTTTGGTTGCAGCCGTCATTGTTGTTTGGCCGGTCCAGGCTGGGGATTCGAACCCGCCGCCTTAGGTGTATGTGGCTGGCGCCTTAGCCAGTTGAGCTATAGGAGCCGAGCCCAGAGTTTTATTAATACCCACTGGCTTTGTGGGTTTTTTGGTCATTTTCTTTCTTTTTTTTTTTTTTTTTTTTTGAGACGGAGCCTCAAGCTGTCCCCCTGGGTAGAGTGCCATGGCATCATGCTCACAGCAACCTCCAACTCCTGGGCTCAAGCGAGTCTCCTGCCTCAGCCTCCCAAGTAGCTGGGA
>CAUYTI010028097.1:0-25225 GCA_963575145.1 Galago senegalensis
GTACTCAGAAAGGAAGGTGGGGCAGAGGAATGCAGAAATGGGAGTTGGGTCTTCTGCCCGGGGCGCTGACGACGTGCCTGGAATATTTTGTGGCTTTTCTTGAAACACTGTTTTTACATAAACAGCTCTTTGCTTGACAAAGGTCAGCATAATTTCGAGGGTGGGGATGGGTGGTACTTTGGCGCCATTCGGCTTCCAACAATTTATGTTTAGACTGCCGTTTCCATCCACTCTTTCATGGATTATAAGCCATCTAATATCAGGCCAGTTTTCAAAGCCTTCAAAGTGATATTCAAATCTGTCTCACATGAGCACCAGTGACCAGTCTGGGTCATGGGCAGAGAACTCTGCCCTATAGCTCAGTTTTCAAAGTCTATCAATTCTGTTAAAGATCAGAACCATGAAGATAGTTTGAGGTAAACCCAGAATTTCAGAGTCAGTGTTCTGGAATCACTTTCTCAAGCTCCCCTCTCTCTGTAGCCTCCCTAGAACTTTCCAGTGACCTCAGCCTTCCCCTTTTGGTCATCAAGCCAGAACTCTAAGGCTTTGTTTACACCACTCCATTGTGCAGTATCAGTTAGACAGAGAAAGAGAGAGACAAAAGAACGGAATTGCATTTGACCTTTTGGTAATCACAGCTCCTCTGATCATAGAGGGAGACGCCCCTTCCTAGGGTTGTGGATTTGCTGCCACCACCACCATGGGATTGCTTGGGGGCTGGGTCATCAGATAGAAAAAGAAAAAAGTGGACAATAATTACTCTTTGTGCTGAATATGTGAGTTCTCTCTCCTGATCCTAGAGTGAGAAATAGAGCACTTCTCCGTAACTGTCTCTGTCAGTGCTGGATGCCCCCTTCTGAGCTCTGGGTATGCTCAAATTCAGGAGAGAGGATATTGGAGGGAACACTGACAGTTCAGTGATGCTGTGAATTCTGATCTTTTCTCCAATCTGTTTGCTACTATTTACTTTTCAAAGTCCTTAAAAGCTTCTCTAAACACTCAGTCCTGGTTTTCTAGCAATATCCAGTGAGAAAAATAGGGTAGAAGGTATATAGTCCATTTTATCTTGAACTAACAGAATTCCTGCCTATTTCTTAGTTCACATTGTAATTATAATTTTAACAAGATTTACTCTAAAGTAAAGTGACCAGTGAGCATGTAGTCTAGCAGGATACAGTGGCACATCTTGATATAACAGTGACCCAACTTGTATAATAGGGAAAGGACAGTGATGGTGCCAATCACAGTGGACCATGAAAATGCTTTGGGAGAGGTTCTCCTAACAAATCGAAAATCTCATCAATTTCAGTGTTCAGACCTCATTTATTCTGAGCAGGAAGGACTGCAGTAGAAGAGGCTGAAAGAAAAACTCAAAGGCTTAAAAACAATCAAATAACACAAAAATTCATGGATACCTTTGTAATAAAGCTATTGCAGGATATTCCAACTGCAAATCCTGATGAGTAGTGATTTTGTCATATTTCAGTCTCTAGTCCTGTAACCAAAGTGTTATGCCCATATATGTCTGTTTGCATAAACATGGTATAAGTACAAGATAAACATATAAATATGTGTGTATAGAATGTGCTGATACATACAGATATATTTACTCACAAAGATATACCTCTGTCTATCTATCTAACCATATGCAGACACAGACGGGAATTGGGGAGTTCTGCTTTATACTCTTTTCAGTAAATAGATATGCATTACAAATTTGATTTTTATTGCAAATATTGACCAAATAAAATATTTGTTCTGTGTCTGACACTGAGGATTTTATATAATGTCTTCTGGTTTTAGTTTTAAAATGTGATGGATTCTATTAAAATAACTTAACTTTGCATACTTATGTCCAGTATGTTTTATTGTATGTGCTGTAACATCTTTTCAAATCACTATAATCAAGTTATCCAAATATCACTTAAATTCCTATTTAAGATAGGGACGTTACTATATATCCTTTGGAAAATATAACTTATTATTTATGTAACTCATATCTGTTATTAAAATAATTCTCCATACACACCTCTACAGGAGAATACTTCAGATATGCATTTCAAATGGTGTGACCTTAAACACTATCTCTATTTAAAATTCTTGAACTCTAAAATTGGATTTCTTTCCAATCGTATAATTTGGATTTTTAACAAATTCAAACTGCCATCTCATTAGTCTGGATTTCTGAGGTTGGACTGTGCTCGTCCTGAATCTCAGTGCCGATTATTGCATGGATCCTAGGAATATTTCAGTTCCCTAATAAACATTCCCCTATCCACTGGAACCCTTGAGCCTTTCTTTTTCTGCTTCCAAAAGTGTCAGATCCAGCTGCAACTGCTGCTAGGCTAGAGCAAGAGTTTTAAGATCTTTTCTGGGTGTAATAACCTGAAATTTAAATCATCACCTCTGATCAAAAATGTGGGCTTCAAAGCTGGGAGTTCTTACAAAGCTGTGAAAACAATAAACAAGAAAGTGTGACCATTTCCTGAGAAGACTTCTCCCCTGGAAAGTGCGATTTATGTCATCTGTAGTGGCGCTGGCACCCAGACAAGGCAGTCAAAGCATTTTTATGCTGTTTGGTGACACTGCCCATGGGTGACAAAGAAAAACACAGCACAGAAAACCACACTTTCTTAGTATTTGCATCTCTTTGAAAATCTTATTGATGAAGTTGAGGTTTGTCAGTCAAAGAGCATAAACATTTGAATAGTATTTTCCAGCATTCTTACAGAGGTGCAAACCTTGTCTAATACAGAGGTGTGCTAATTAGTCAGTTTTGTGGTTTGACTTAAAAGAGAGCAAGAAAAAACTTCAACTCCTCTGTTCAGCTCAGTCCCCCAAGGACCTGTCCACTGATGCTGCAGAAGTTGCCTTTTAACACTGCAGAATGTCAAGCATTAATACCTAAGCTGGTCGTGTGCCAAGGACTAGAGGCTCAGAAATTCAGGAAGGGAGCGTGGGAGGGCACGGGGTTAGGAGCCGGCTAGCAGCAGAGGCAGAGAGGAGTGAGGATCGGCAAAGCTCAAAGCCACGTGGGAACCGGAAGGGGTGTAAGGGGGCAGCAGGTCCAGAGGTAGCCGGGGGGACTGAGGGGCGCTGCCTCCCACACCGCTGCGGGCGGAGACCTGCTCTGCCCGGGAGCTCCCCCAGGGCTTGGCCCTCCTCCCGCTGCCCCGGCCTGCTCAGTTGGGGTCCTTAAACCACAAACCTCAATGGTAATAAACACTCCACACCAAGGTCAGGTGTGAATTACAGGAGAGAGTGGGCAGCAGGAGAGTGAGGTGTGTGGCAGTAACTCTGTGTACTTTCCACTCATTCTTTCTGTAAACCTGAAACTACTCAAAAATAAATAAAGTATATTAATTTTTAACAAAGGTAAAATCTAAGATAGATGCAACTCACAGTGCTTTGTCAGAGTGAGCATTTCTGGACTGCTATGTTTAAACAAAGGTGACCCATCACCTTTGTCTGCAGTGTCTACGGGCAGCTTAGGGCTGGCACCAAAAGGTGGGGGCAGTGGTTTATGTGTCTCAGGTCTTCTTTCCCGTGAGAACCAGCAGTGTGTGTTTTCTCTAGTAGCCATGTTTTCCTCTGAGATAATCAGCCACGATTTTGCAGTTGATAACTTCATTTATTTGTGAATTTCTAGCTTGCATAAGGTAGTTGTCCAAAAAAAGCACTTTGGAAATGTCACGGCCTTGGAGAGGAGAGAGGAAGGGAACAAGCACTGAGGAGAGGACAGGCAAGGCTGGGCCTCACATGGGAGACGGGGAGGCGGGGAGCTGAGGAGAGGACAGGAGAGGCTGGGCCTCACATGGGAGACGGGGAGGCGGGGAGCTGAGGAGAGGACAGGCGAGGCTGGGCCTCACATGGGAGACGGGGAGGCGGGGAGCTGAAGAGAGGACAGGCGAGGCTGGGCCTCACATGGGAGACGGGGAGGCGGGGAGCTGAGGAGAGGACAGGTGAGGCTGGGCCTCACATGGGAGATAGGAAGCAGGGAGCTGAGGAGAGGACAGGTGAGGCTGGGCCTCACGTGGGAGATGGGGAGGTGGGGAGCTGAGGAGAGGACAGGTGAGGCTGGACCTCATGTGGGAGACCCGGAGGCGGGGAGCTGAGGAGAGGACAGGCGAGGCTGGGCCTCACATGGGAGATGGGGAGGCGGGGAGCTGAGGAGAGGACAGGTGAGGCTGGGCCTCACATGGGAGATGGGAAGCAGGGAGCTGAGGAGCCGACAGGTGAGGTTGGGTCTCACATAGGGGGTGGAGAAGCGGGGAGCTGAGAAGACAAGTGGGCGAGGCTGGGCCTCACATGGGAGGTGGGGAGGCGGGGAGCTGAGGACACGACAGGCGAGGCTGGGCCTCACATGGGAGATGGCGAGGCTGGGAGCTGAGGAGAGGACAAGTGCGGCTGGGCCTCACATGAGGGGGGGACAGGGAGCTGAGGCAGAAACAATTTTGTATGGTGAAATATTACTGGTGGGGAAATAAAGATGGCGAGAAAACATTGTTACGGTGGTGAACTAACCTAAAGTGAGCTCAAAAGCAGCGGTTCAGACCCCGGAGTCAATCACACCTGTGAAGTGCGCAGGTGGGGCAGGAGGGGCACGGATTGGGCAGGCGCCCTGGTGGGGCTTGTGACCCTCGGGACCCTGGTGGAGTCACCTACGGGAACACTGCCATACCCCAGGTTGGCTCCACCGAGCGTCCAGGGACAGGGTGAGTCTACTCCTTACAACACGCCGCAGATGGAGCATCCAGCCCAGGATTGTAATGTCGGCCGGGACCGGCCCTTCTCAGCTCCCCACCCCCACACATGGCGGAGCCGACCATCTCCCACGGTGTGGGGAGACACAGGGAAAGGCAGTCTGAACACACAGGATTGGAGTGGGGGGAACTTTAGGTCTCTTTCTGATTTCAAAGGCCTCATTTGTTATTGGGAACTTGAGCTTTGGTTACAGATATTTTTACACACTTTTTGACTTTATTCTGATTATAAGAATATATGTAACTGTTACGTGTTTGCTCTTAGGGCTTCTGAGTTTCATGTCATTTGGGGAAGGATACTGACAGATCTCGTAAAATCCCTTACAAATGATCTCTCGGTGTAGTACACAGTCCAGGTGAGGATCTGAAAAAGGCAGTCCTGGAGGGAAATGTGGGCCTCCCTGCAGGAGACAGGGACACTGGCAAACACAGATGGCTGGGGCCACACTGGTAAGTGGAGGAGAAGGCCACCCTCACCCATTTTGTGTTTAATAGAATTGCACAATGGTGAAAAGTTGGGAAATAGAAAGACGGGAAGAGGATAGGTGAAAATTAACTTTACCAATCTATGGAAATGGAAGAGAATTCAGGTGGGGTTTTCAGCTGGATGGTGACAAGGATCATGAGTAGGGGCTGAGTGAATTGAAGAGGGGCAGTGGTGTGAGAGTGATAACTGAGGGTCGGGTCCAACAGCAGGAGTGATGTGTAACTATGGGGCACAGGGGCTTGCCTGGGTGCAAGCCCCACTGAAGGTTCACATTCAGACATGGGGAGAAAGTGTTGGGGTGACGAGATTCCTTTCCAAGTGAGGCATGGAAAAGGAGATGACCCAGATTATAGGAAATAAGGGGAAGCAGCTTTTATGAAGATTCGTTTTGCACCAGGGTTCATGGAAGTCATAGTACGGGCAGTGATCTGGACACCTATGCAGTATTTATTCTAATAGGCACAAAAATGAACTGAAGTTCAGGAACAAAGAAATGCTCAACTCACCAGGTTGAGAATACAGAATTAGGAAGTTGCCGTGCCACAGTCCGCATTCTGTCTGATTCCAGGCACTTTTGTGTTCTGCCTGTTTAGCCTGATCCCGTGTGTGTGCACGTGTGTATGTCATTTTCCGTGACTTTGTGCAAGTTCCTTCACTTTCCTTAATAAATCTGAACTTCTCTTTTTTGTCTTACACATCTTCCCCACATAATGTCTATTTTAGAAGAATGCTGTGAAGATTAGAAATTATGGATATAAATCCTTGATACCAGGCCTGCGATGTAGCAGATGGCCATTAACTGGTATTGGGGAGTTTCAGGGGAGAATCTTGGTCCTCCCATTCTTTGCCTTGTCTGAGTGTATCCCTGGATGAAGGACATACATATCACTTTTTTAATATAATGGTTTTATCCTCCTTTTTGGACTTTATCTCCAAGTTTGCCTACATTATATCATTACAGGTAAATTCCCCTTCTCCTTTGTAACTTAAACCACTAGTCAAGTTTCTCCACTTTCTGATGTGGAAATGGATTGGGATTTTAGATCTTCATATGATTCCAAAAGAGCTGTTATTTATCATTCTGCTACTTTAACTGTATTTTCCCTAAAATGACAAACATCAATATTATTTAAGTTGATTTCCATTTAAATAACATTTTTGTGATCCAAAGCATGTGATATATTTTTCCTAAGACATTTTCTTGGAAAAGCCAAATGTCTTTTAAGGTTAAATGTTAAATATGTCTGTTTAAAATTATTTTTTCTGTTGTTTTCTACTGTGTTTGATCTTGTTTCTGAAGAGATTCAGACTCACTGAGTTTTACCACAATGAATAAAGATAAGTTCCCTAATGACGGGCGTTGTGGTGGGTGCCTGTAGTCCCAGCTACTCAGGAGGCTGAGGCTAGAGGATGGCTCAGCCCAGGAGTTGGAGGTTGCTGTGAGCTATGACACCATCCATTAAGAAATGGATGTCATTTGAAGGCCCCGTGTCTAGACAGAGACAGTTACTTATGATAATTAGGGTCTGCCTTCTGTAGGAGGTAAAGGAAGGAAGGATGTTACTCTGAGACAAATGCAGAATTTTAAAACAGAAATCTTACAAAGAATACTCTTAATTTGTGAATTTAAAGATTTGGGTTAAAATCATTCTTGTCATAGGACACATGCTTGCATTTGTGACAATTTATAAGAGATACCATTGTCACATAAAAATAAGCAAGCCATAAAGAATTGCCACAGAGTGAACATGTCTCAAGAACATTATATTCCTCTACAGAGTTATTGAAAGATTTGTGATGGGACAAGCAATTTTTATTTTAGAAATAGTACTCTGATAAATGATGAGGGCAAAACCTAGCCAGGAAGATTATTTTGGAAACCATTTCAGTAATTCAAGAAACTAATTATATTTGCCAAACTAAACTTATGGCAACATAAAGATAAGTGAACTAATAAGAGAACATATAAGGTAAGAAAATATGGATAGGTGTCCATGAGAAATTAAGGCATAATGTCCTAGACATTCCTTATGTATAATTAACCCTGTGTATCTAGAATAGTGTAGTTTTGCACCATTCTTAAGGTAATGAAGAAAATAGACTCTCAGATGCTTTCTTTGGTTCTTTGATTCAGATAAGCGACTTTGTTGAGAAAAATTGGACTTATTTTAGGTCTAATATTGGATGACTTGGTGGATGATAGATAATTTACCTAGCCTGACTTAGGTACTATTTGGTAGCCAAATTGGATGCATTTGCAATGCAATAAAAATGTAAGTATAAATTTGGAAATTACAATTTTTATGATTGTTGAAGTTAGGGGTCAGGAGTGAGATCCTGGAGAGTGAGTACAGAAGAGATCTAGGCCTACACCCCAAATTTAAGGCCTGGGTAGAGCAAAGCAGCCTCTGCTACCCTCGGAAGAGAACTGAGACACTAGCCTGTCAAAGGCAGGAAGCGTTTTGCAGGATGGTGGCTATTTGTAAGTTGTATCATATGAAGAATGGTTGGAGGAACTTGAGAGAAAAAGATGACGGCACTATTGCCACAGATATTAGGATGAAACCAGTGATGATGGAAGAGTCAATCTACTGAGGATGGCTTAACTCACACTGTCAGAATCGAAGTCCATGGAACTGGAAGGCACATTTTTACTCAGTATACAAGAAAAGCTTAAGTGACTTCAATTGTGAATACAGAATGCCAGATAGAACCAGTTTAAATAAAGGGAAATATTTTGAGCCCCCATTACAAAACTAAGGAAAGCCAATTAGCCCTGGGGCCATCAACATTCCTAGGACTCTACATATACCAACTCTGTTTTCTCAGTACTGAAGGGAAATGTGGCAACATTAGCTACCATGCTTCGTACAACAAAACTTTCCCAAGACGGGGGATTGGAATTCTTCCAGGGAACATGGGTTGAGCTGCAGTGGGTCAACACACCTGCTGGTATCATGACTCAGACTCTGAGTTGCAGGGACCTATATCTTCTACCTCTGGTAGGGGTAGATGATTAAAATTAAACAAACAAAAACAGTTCCTAAGAAGAAAGAGTAGTTTTGAGGATTAGCAAAAGTGGAGCCGGCAATTTCCACCACACATCCCGTGGAAGCAGCAAACCAATAGTTGAGAGGACATCTGTCCCACACCGGGCCTCCCGTCTCTAGGCCTGTCCTGCAGAATTGCTCACTGGTTAATTTACATTAAAAAAGAAGAAAGGAATAAATGAAGATGGGAAGAAGCAAAGGAAGATTACTTGGGACACACCAGTTACTTAGTTTTGTGGTTTCACTTCACGTGCCTCTCATTATGATGTTATCAAGACTATGAGTCGGGTGTTTACTTGCATCCTAGATGTCAGAACACCTTACTGCGCCTCATCATTGCTGAGATGTTCTTATTGTTTTGATCCTTTCCTGTATCTGTATGATGCTAAATACACTTCTCAGTCTCTGAATATCTTTCCTTTTGATATTATTTTGACTTCACTTTTGGCCACTTCAGCTTTTGGCTTTGCACCAGGCCAGATATGGGATGTAGTCACCCTCCTCATATCTCACACACAGGTCCACATGGACGTGCACATATGTCAAAGGGGACTCCCTAACACAGAGCAGGTGTGGGCTCACATCCCAGAAAGCCAAAAAGCTAAAGTAGCATCTGTATGTATATATATTTCCCATTCCTCAAAATAAAATGCCTAACTAGACTGCCAATCTTGATGACCATTCCCTCTTTCCTCCTCTCCTTCTCTTCATACTCTTTTTTAATTCTTCAGCAATTCCAGCTATTTATCTGTGCTGTAACCTCTCTTTCTCTCTGTACACACACACACACACACACACACACACACACACACACACACACATTTCTTAACCTTTTCCTAAAGCTTGCCTCCAAGTCTTCCACAAAGGTAGGTTCACAGGTTGATTAAGAGACAGAAAAGAGATCAGAGAGTTGAAGGAGGGTAAAAGGGGAGATGTCACTTGATGTATAGACTCTCTGTTGGGGACAATGACAACATTTTGGAAATGAACAGTGGTGATGACTGCACAACAGCAGGATGATAGCTAACATTACTGAATTGTGCCTGTAAAAACGGGTATAATTGCATGGTTTATGTTATATCTATGTTTTTCTTTTACCACAATATATAAAATGTTTTTTATTTTTTTTGGACAGAGTCTCACACCATCACTCTGGATGACATCCATTTCTTGACCTGTATGTATTATTGCTTCCTGTCAATATCCAGAAAACTCAGGAGACAGAGGGTTTCAGAGACTATTATCAGATTTAGGGGACCTCCCACCCCCGTTCCCCTCTGTTGTCAATTTATCAGGAATTAGAACTTAGCTTCTCTGGTTTTTCCATCTTTCCACTTTCTTTTCCCAAACCTTATCCCAAATTAGCAGCACTGGCAAAGCTCAATCTAATCTTAGAACATTTAATCCTAATTTCCTTGTCAATGTGCAGCTGACTTAAAACAGGTTTGTAGATATTCCCTCCAAAAAGGAGGAAATCTTCTTTTCTTTTTCCTGTGAGCTCCACCTCATTTCTTTCAGTACAAATTGCAGAGGTAAATGTCCTACACCTCTTTATATTGCCCTAAATCAGTCATGGCCAGCACTACTCTTCTTCCAATTGGACAATTAACATGCTTGTTGTAGTTGATATGAAGATATGATACCTTTTCAAGGCAGAGGACTCATTCACCAGGTTCTCACCATTCAGGGCCTTGTGCCTCCCTAAGAATTACCATAGGTTAAAAAAAAAAAAGCCACCTGTTGAAAGTTCCAAACTCCCCTGAGGACAACCTTCCTCCAATGATAAGTCTGTTTATAAAGTGGAGGGCTCGGACCTCTTATCCATATTCTAAATTTAAGATGACTCCAGATGCAGTGTCAGTGCCAGAGGTGCAGACTGACCACACAACTGTGTCTCTGCTCAGCCACTGTGGCAAACCTGCTTCCTTCATTCTTTCATAGGTAAGATTCCCAAGAGCACCACCAATAAGCTTACTGCACTCACATGTCCATCCAAGAGAGCAGCAGTCTTGAAGCATAGTAGAAAAAGTGATTGCCTTTTCATATAGTGATAAAATGTCTGTGAGACTGATATATTTATCTGTCAAACATATTACTTTATTATTATTTATATTATTTTAATGACAGAGGTGAAATCCCCTAAATATGTAAGTAGAAAATTATACTAATCTTACACTAATTTTGTGGATAATGGGAAAGACCACTTCTCATTTTATGAAGCTGACATGCATTTGATACTTACACGTGACCAGTGTGTTTTAAGAAAAGAAACTTATAGGCCAGTATTTTTTAAAGCACAGATGGAAGCATCATAAATAAAATACATAAAACCAGAACATATCACAACCATGTTGAGTTTTTCCTTTGAATTATATTTCTCAGCATATTCTTTACAGAAATAACACCCCCTAAGACAAAATGTACAAATAGTAACAACAGTAGAAGCATTAACTGACACACCTAAAAATGAAACTAAACACCAACAGCAGAAGACAGGATAATAGAATGTGGCGTATTTACAATGGCATGACATACATTATTGAAGATGAACTATAGCTGTATGCAAGAACATGGACAAATTTAACAAATAATGTTAAATGTTAAGTGAAAGAAGGCAGACTCCAAAGGTTATGTGGGTGTGTGCGTGTGTGTATGTTTGAGTGTGTGTATGAGTATGTGTGAGTATATGAATGTGTGAGTGTGTGTGAATCCCAAGTTCTGTAAAGTTTGAACACAAACACACTTTATCTATATGCACAGTCGTTCGGAAACAATGCCTTGAGTAAGAGGGAAGGGCTAATGTTTCAGAGGTGGCTACCTTGCAAACAGAATTAAGAAAAAAATTCTCCTGCTCATGAAACTTATCATTTACTTGGAACTGATAGGTGATATGTAAGAAAATAAATAACATATGTGGGCTGTCAGTTACTGGTAAGAGCTTTGGAGAATAAAAACATATCAGGTAACTAGGAAGATAGAAAATGTCGAGGTGAAAGTGGGCTGTGAGTGGTGTGCAAGCTGCTTGCTTTCAGTAACGGTGTGAATCTGAGAAGCGAGCTCTGTCCTGTGGAGGTGATTGTCCTTTCCTTGGGCTGTGCTCCTGTCCATGAGTGCATAGGGAGGGCAGTACTGCTAATGCCTACACCATGTGCCCACATCAGCTACATCACTGCTACCTTGATGCATTTTTTTCTTAAAGCAAGAAAAACCCATTTTCAATGAAAAATGATTAGATACTAAAAAGTTTACATAGAGCCCTGAAGGAGGTGAGGAAGTCAGCCATGAGTGAGTTTATAGAGAGGAACAACTCTGAGCAGGAGAGTGCCACCTCATTGTAGGACTACTGTGCTCTGATGTAGTGAGGTGATGGAAGAGGCTGAGATGAGAACAGGCCGACCAGTGAAAGAGACACAGCAAGTCTCCATGCTGACAGGGATGATGATGACAGAGAGAGGAGGGGAAGAAAGAGATTCCGAGACTATCTGGAAAGTGTAGCAGACAGAATTTGATGGATGGTTGGGCATGCAATATGAAAAAGGAATCAGAAACGAACACAAGATCTGGTTAGCCTGATCAACTGGAGATACAGACTACTTGTTTCCTGGAAAAACATCAGGACTTGGGTTGTGAACTTGTGTAGTGTGAGATGCTGTCTCAATGTCACCATGAAGATGACAGCAATGTGTTAAGTGACATGAAACTCAAAGGGAAATAGGAATGGGATAAAAATGTGACAGCCATCAAAAAGTGCATGTGCTATACTGAACTATGGAGACAATTACCAAAGAGATGGGTGGGATCAGGGATGTGAGTCCAAGAACTGAACTCTGTACTATGGAGGTAATTACCAAGGGATGGGCAGAATCAGGGATGTGAGTCTGAGAACTGAGCTTTATCTGGGAAGGTAATTACCAAGGGACAGGCAGGATCAGGGATGTGAGTCTGAGAACTGAGCTCTGTACTACGGAGGTAATTACCAAGGGACGGGCAGGATCAGGGATGTGGGTCTGAGAACTGAGCTCTATCTGGGAAGGTAATTACCAAGGGACGGGCAGGATCAGGGATGTGAGTCTGAGAACTGAGCTCTGTACTATGGAGGTAATTACCAAGGGACAGGCAGGATCAGGGATGTGAGTCTGAGAACTGAGCTCTGTACTATGGAGGTAATTACCAAGGGATGGGCAGGATCAGGGATGTGAGTCTGAGAACTGAGCTCTGTACTATGGAGGTAATTACCAAGGGACGGACAGGATCAGGGATGTGGGTCTGAGAACTGAGCTCTGTCCTGGGGAGGTAATTACCAAGGGACGGGCAGGATCAGGGATGTGGGTCTGAGAACTGAGCTAGTAAATCCTCTGATTCTAAAGCTCAGGAGATGATGGAAAAGACAAACACACAAGATAAAGATGAGCAGACAGTAAGGTAGGGGGTGCAGGGTGACCGGGTGTCCTGACAAGGGGGAGCAGGGTGACCTGGTGACCTGACAAGGGGAAGCAGGGTGACCGTGTGACCTGACAAGGGGGAGCAGGGTCACCGGGTGTCCTGACAAGGATAAGTCAGGGCAGCTGATGTCCTGACAAGGGGGAGCAGGGTGACCGGGTGTCCTGACAAAGAGAAGTCAGGGCAGCTGATGTCCTGACAAGGGGGATCAGGGCTGAGCAGCCTGGTATCCTGGGACCCAAATGCAGACCATCTCTCAAGAAGAGAGGCTGGTCACTGAAGAAAAGCCGAGTGATCAACCACGTCAAATGCTACTGACAGGCTGGTAAGACGAGGACTGGAAAGTGAGCTCTGGACTTATTGAAAACAAGCCCTAACAAGAGTGAACTTGGTGTGGTGGTGAGGTAACACCCTGGTGGGATGGGTTGGAGAGCAAATGGGGTGAATTGTTGGAAACAGTGAGAACAAGCACCAAGTTTACAAAACATTGCTCTAAAATGAGCAAATAGATGGAGAAGAGACTGCTTTTACAAAATGAAAGAAATTATGGTATATTGGCAGGCAAAAATTAACTGATGTTGAAGGGTAAACTGAGGTTGAAGAGAGAGAGGAGGGAATTTCTGGTGCAGTGTCCTTGAGAAGAGACAGAGGATAAAAACCAGCATATAGGTTGAGGATTTGGCTTTGAAAGGAGCACAGAAATCACAGCTGCTGACAGCAAGGGTCAGAGGTGATGAGTGGGGAGCTTCCGTGCTCTCTCAGGTCTCTCCCCCCTCACTCCTCTGCCTGCTGCTTCCCTCCGTTCCTCCCTGCCTCTTTGCAGGATTTACCAGCAGGATTTCTGTAATCTCAGGGCCTTTTTGCTGACTCTTTCCCATACACATTCTTGCGGCTCATCTTTCAACACCTTTGAGCTTCTACACATTTGCTCCCTTCTCTTTGAGATAATCTCAGGGCACCAAGCAGAAATGATAATTGCTTCTTATTTCCATGCCCTGCTCCACTGTTCTCCTTCACAGAGCAGCTCTCTGATAACATCCATTCTTGCTATGTCATTGATTATCTACTTCCTCCACTGTGGGGCTGAGTGATTTGGCCCATTTCTACCATGAGGGAGTATGGGCTGCTTATATTTGGGCGTATGTCTGGCTTATAATCATCAGCAGCTACTAATAATACATGTTGTAAATGTTGATTTATCAGTTAAACTGTTCCAGGCCATAATGTAACTGCAAGAATCACAAGCCAGGCTCTAGTTAAGCCCTGACCAGTGCACAGGTGCGTGGCACCCCTTCCTTGCAGTTGCTAACTGACTTTTCCATTTTCTCCAGACAGGATCCCTGGTTCTAGAACCCTAAGACTTTTGCTTAAGCATTGCTTAAGTTGTTTTTCAGACCCTAAATTCCAGCAGAATGGCTCATGCCAACACCCAAGGACTAAGGAACTGATTTGGCATAAGACTGAAGTCTCTTCCTCTCCCTGTCCCATGAGTTCATCCTACCATTATCGAGCAGTCAGTGGTCCCCACACCTCAGCCCCCCAAGTACCCCACTGTTCACTCACATGCCTAAAAGCCTCTATCCACAAACCTCTGTAGGAGAGGGACTTGGGGTTTCCTCCCATCTCCTTGCTTGGCTTCTCTGCAATTATTAAACTATTAAACTCTCTGCTGTGACCATTGGTGTCTGCTACACAGTGTTGCTGAGTCTGAGGCAGCAAAGCCGTTGTGGTTACAATAACAGAAAATGAGACAGTTCTCAGACATCAGAAAGAGACTAGCTTAGCACTAACTCAGAGTACAGAGAAAGTATAGGCTAATCACACTTACTAACATAAATGAATAAAATTAAAATATGTAATGGATGTTTGGAAAAAGAAAAAGGTTTATGATAAACTAGACCTTACGTAAAGCAAACAAGTTGAATTTTTTATTAACATATTAGAAAGGGAAAGACAAAGTTATTATCTTTATCATAGATGTTGAAAAGTGTTTGATAAAATTCAGCACCCATATCCAATTTAAATGTACAAATAATCAAACTAGAAAGATAATTTAATGTGTTAAAACAGTGGTTCTCAACCTGTGGGTCGTGACCCACAGGAACTGTATTAAAGGGCCATGGTATTAGGAAGGTTGAGAACCACTGTGTTAAAACAATCCTTCTGGGGGTTGTGCCCGTGGCTTACTGTGTAGGGGGCCAGCCCCATACACCGAAGGTGGCAGGTTTGAACCCAGCCTTGGCCAAACTGCAACAAAAAAATAGCTGGGCATTGTGGTGGGCACCTGTAGTCCCAGCTACTCAGAAGACTAAGGCAAGAGAATTGCTTAAGCCCAGGAGCTGGAGGTTGCTGTGAACTGTGACTCCACAGCACTCTACTGAGGACGATAAAGTAAGATTCTGTCTCTAAAAAAGAAAAGAAAAGAATCCTTCTAGAAACATACAGCAAACACTAAGCTAAATGTCATAACATTGAAGGAAGCCACCCTATTAGTGCTCAGTGTCACTGGGGTGACTCAGAATGGAACTGACCACTCTAGACAGTACACAGCGATCAATTCAAATACTAGACTATAAATATGGGGCAAAAGGGGGCAAATAACTCATTTATCACATTATCTGCCTAGAGACTCACAGGAAATAACAGAAAACTTTAGGCAGCCCAGGAATAACTATAATAAATATGCCAAGTTCTACATAGAGTTAATTGAAGATTTAGTCCACATTATTTTTTTTTTTTTGTGGTGGAGCCTCAAGCTGTCCCCCTGGGTAGAGTGCTATGACATCACAGCTCACAGCAACCTCCAACTCCTGGGCTCAAGCAAGTCTCTTGCCTCCGCCTCCCAAGTAGCTGGGATCACAGGCACCCACCACAATGCCTGACTAAAATTTTTTGGTTGCAGCCGTCATTGTTGTTTGGTGGGCCCAGGCTGGATTCGAACCCGCTACCTTAGGTGTATGCGGCTACCGCCTTAGCCACTTGAGCCACAGGCGCCAAGCCAGTCCACATTACTTTTTAAAGACTACATAATGTTATGCCATCTTCAAAAATGGAAATATTTAATACTGTAATATAACAACTACAAATTAATATCTGAATTTAATTCAATTCCATTAAAAATCCCTCCCCTCAAAGTCTTTATATACAGCATTGGCCAACAAACTATGGGCTGGGGCCAAAATCCATCACCTGATTTCAGAAATCAGGAACAAAGCCACAATTGGAGGTTGCATGTTGCCTGTGGCTGTTCAATACAATGGCCAAGTTGAATCATTGTGACACAGTTCATGAGATCTGCAAAGTCTAAATATTTACTACTTAACCTTTACAGAAAAAGTTTGCTGGTTTCTGACATAGAAAAGTCCCCAAATAGGCCAAAGCCATTCATAAAGAAGGATAATTAGAAAGCTCCACATGACATTATTACATTCCTTTTTAAATGCATGAAAATACATACATATCATTTGATCCCATTAAAAGGAAAAACAGGAGATCCTCGACCCAAGGATATGCCATTGGAGTGCAACTACATATCTTTAACATGTCTTTAGCTTTTAATTTTTGCTGAGTGTGTACCTGGGTCACTACAAAAATTTAGAGATAGACTGTTACTGTCCATTACATCACCTCCAAGAAGCACAGTGGACAGCACCCTTTCTGATTCACCTGTGCAAGTTTCAACTTGTGCAGCTCATTGGTGTTGCTGGGAGGGCTTCATTTGGTTCCATCTGTGTGATTCAATGTTTGTATCTTAAAACATAATGACCCATGTACCTATTTCAAAAGGAAGAAGATAAAAACAGAAAAGTATAGACTTTGAATACGACGCTTTATTTTCTCTCCCTTCCGTCTGGAAGCTGGATGATCAGTGAACTGTCCACATTATCCTCACGAGTGGTCTCACCAGAAGTGTTACCCTTTTTTTTTTTTAACTGTTTCTTTATTCTATGCGCTAAAGAGACACAGACACTTAAGCGTGGCAGCGTCCAGAGGAGCAGGGCGCAGGAGGGCTTGTCTGCTGCTGGGAGGAATGCATCATCAGGCCTGCCACGCTCAGGGGACCTGCCGTGCTCTCCAGCATCCCACCCTCCAGTCTCCTCAGTTTGTGCCTTAAGCCCACGGCCTCAGTGAAATCTGAAATGACACTGCTCTCTGTGCCATTGGGTTTTGTGCAGAAATTCTCTTTAAGTACCACACACAGGTAGGTGTGTCTGGTTCTGGGGGTAATTGTCACTCAGTGATGCCTGATTATTACCACTGGAAACAATCTTTACCAGTGGAAATAAAAAGTTCTAGGACCCACAACATTCGTGAAAGATTCCACCAGAGTTTCTAGCTCATTCTAGAACACTGTAAATGTCAAGTATTTCCCTACTCTTATGAAAAAGAATTTTCCATTGTTTAAATAGCTGTGATGACAAAGACATTTCAATGACAGTGAGTCAAAACTCACCCATCTATGACATTTACTGGTATAATGTCAGCTCTGGATCTGAGGCAAGTATACTGTCCCCCTTCTGGAACGATGATGAGCCAGTGTCCAGGATCACTGCTGGGTTCTCAGAGATGTCTCTTCCTAGCTCCGCCTCCTCAGTTCTTCCAGCCACTCTTTCCCATCCACCTCATCTGCCTCCATCCTTTCTTCTCATCCACAAGTCCTCTCATTGTCTTGAATTACTTGAATCTTGACACGGATTTCTGGCCTTTATTCTGGAAAATGGATGGTCTTTTGTTCTTTCCAGTCTAATGACCTTGGCCTGTTGATCTGGAAGCCAAATAACAAGCCAGGCACTATAGCAGAAAGAGATCTAGGGGAGGCTGTCTTCACAAAAAATGCGGAGACTCCTGTTTTGAATAGCGATGACCAGATAACTCCATGGGACAGTCACCAGGCTGGCTGTGCCCTGCGTGCAGCCGAGACTGGAAAACGCTGGTTCTGCTGGCCAGATGATGTCCCAGCACCCTGGGGACTCCCCATCCATGCTGTCACTTTGGATGTGTGTGTATGGACAGACCTGGCCCACACGTGCCCATTTTCAGTGTGGCCCATTTCCTTTTATTCCCAATTCGTTCTACTCTTGACTTCCTTTGAGAAGCAACACCGTAGTCTGCTTTCCTCTCATTTCTTTGTGGTGAGATGATGCTTTCCCCTGTTTCTCTGCCCTACTCACAGCCCCGTCACCAGTGAACACCAACTACTAAGCCCGAGGGATGCTGTTTCCTATAAACACGTACCAGGGAAAGTCAAAGTGCAAGACACAGCTTTTCTGGCGTGTTCTAAAGTGTGATAGCAGCTCTCTTCCAAGCCATGATTCTATATTCCCATTTTTGCCAATATGTAATTATTTGTAATATAAAATCTGCAGCTGTGTTTCACTGTTTTAAATAGTAAAAAGTTCTAGTGTCACTTGAATCCTATTTGAATCCTATATTTGAATTATTCTTGCTAATCCTAAATACCTTATAACTTTTCTGTCATTTCCTTTGGTAACATAGTTTTTTCCAGTAGGGAAGCACCATGTGTTTAAACAATAAAACTTGTTTCCCACACACTCTATTTCTTTAAAACTACAGCACCTTCAATCTTGCCATCTTCAAATGGAATCTATAATTCTCCCTTTCCCTTAAAAAAATGGCTGTATATCACACCAGTTCAAAGGATGAAGGCAAGTGGTTTGCATTGCATTCCTGGGCACCAGACTGAGAAGGTGCCCACATGAGAGATGTTATACCATGGGTCTAAAATGTTCTCCAAGCCAAACAGGAAACTAGACATGAGTTCTTGATCCTGACAACTGCCATTGCAATAAAGTGAATTTTGGCCAAGGTTTTAAAACATGGGGACACACCTGTGCTGACCACCTGGCCAAAGAGCAATCAGAAGAGGCAGGGAGATGGCTGAAGCCTGGGACAGTGTCTGCCCAGCTCTCCTGCAGGGTCTGCACTGTGACGTCTGGTGATGGGGGGGTGGGCACTCAGGTACAAGCAGGGAGGATTCAGCTTGAACACCTACAGTCACCTTCGTCCCCTCTGCCCCAGGATTCTAGTATTACTTCCCTCCCATTTTACTATAGAAAATCAGTGCCAATGCCTTAGAACTTTACCCAGAGGAGTTCCCTTCTGCTCCATTGTTGTCCTGTCTGTTAGCTTTAGTGCAGGGTTAACCCATTTACGTGACCAGAGAGAAGTCCAGGACCATCATGAAATTCTAAATCTCTCTACCCGGACAGAAGAAACCTCAGAGTCATAAGAGAACATGCAAGTGAACGTGTCACATGGAGTTATTCATCTTTTAAGATACAATGCCCAGTCTCTGTCGAGCAAGACTGAGTTGCTGGAAGGAGCTAATCAAGAGTGTCAGTCTTTTTTTAAAAAGTTGTAAAGTTCAACTAAAGTAGGGAAAAATTATGAATCAGACTCATTAAGGTATAACAGCAGGATGCTTGTGTCATTAGGAAGGAAATCTTCGGCTCACACAGGGACATAGTCACAATTAGGTAACAGACATCAGCAGACTACTTCTAGAACCTAAACCAGATGGAAAAGAACTTGTAATGTTTCACCAAGCCTGGTTAATTTCAGAGTAAAATATGCCACAGATCCTAGTTTCAAGTGTTTTTTTTTTAATTGATAAAAATGATGCCTATAGGAAGCAATGAAAGCAGAACTCCTTCAGGAATGCCAACAGTAAAAACCGATCATTTACGATAACCAAGAACCATTACTGCTACTATGACTGACGTGTTTCCCCCAAGTGCTTTGCTTATGTTGTCCCAGTTAATAGGCCCAAGGACCGTGGGGTAGGATACTGTGATCTAGTCCTACTTTAAAGAAACCGAGGCCAAGGTCAAGATTTCAGAAAACTAAGAGAATTTTAGGATTTCATAACAGAGGCAATAGTTTGAGAGAAAATACTTAGAACAGATTACTCTGAGAAGAGAGGGAAAGGAAGCATTGAAGTAAAATTAGGATGAATTAGGAAACATTACATCAGGAGCATGAAGAGTCAAATGCGCCTGGCATATTTCTGGAGAGCATGCTTTTCAATTATTTTTTTAGCTGATGCCTTCCCTTGATAACACTATCAGAGGATATTTCTTTAAACTTGACAGTGAATTTAATATTATATATAAATTAAATGTCATTTTGGGGAAAAAAATTTTTAGTATAATAATTGAGTCAGCTTGATTGACAAGCTTCTCTTTAGATTGTAGTATGAAAGATACAGAAAGATACAGAATGTGCAGGCTGAATGTCATTGACATTAATCCTGTCTCAATCTTTAATATAGATTTTTCTCAAGCAACCATAAAACATTTATAAAAATTGACCGTGTGTTTCCCAAGAGTTATATCTCAACGTATTTCAATAATTAGCATAAAACATACCATAGTCACTAATCATAATTGAAAGTAGAATGATACCAATAATAACAAACCTTTGTAAACTAAAAAAAATTATAAATAGTTTCAGGATAAAAACATAAATTATAACATAACTGTTAAAATATAATCAGAATTAAATGATTAAAGTAAGGCATTTCAATATAATGTTCAACTGAAATAACATTTGAAGGAAATTTATAAACTTGAAGCTCATTAAAGAATAAGAAGTGGTAAAAATCAATGAGCTGAGCCCCTAACATAAAAGTTGGAAGACTAGTAAATGAATAAATTAACATAAAACAGAAGATAATGAGGAACTAAATAATAAAACAGGCAACATAATAGAGGAGTTAAGAAATTGAAATATACATATTAATAATATAAACTTGTGATAATAATAACCCATGAAAAGAGAAGTATATTCTGCAGATATGAATAAAATAGGCCAATGTCAGCCAATCTCTCACATAAATATAAATATAAAAATATTGATTTTTTAAAAACCAAGAATATTAATAAGTATATTTTGTTTATGATCATGATTGACATATCATTAGAAAATATATAAGTGTAATTCACCATATTCACAGTTTAAGGATTTATATATTGTATAATACTTAAATATATTATGTGCACATTTTTATCTAATACACACATACATAATATAACTGTATGAATAGTAAAGACAAAAACTGATACTGTGCATAATATAGAAGGAAACTTATTTTACAAATAAAGAGTATCTACCAAAATCCAAAGCAAATGTTCTCTATAAAACATAAACAGCACACCTACTACTTTTTCATCTCTTCAAAGTCATCCTGAAGGACCTAGCCTAGGCAGCAACATGTTTTTATTCGGGGATGATTTAATGGTTTCCCGTAAACAAACCAGAAATAATTCACAAGTGAATCATTGCAATTAAAGAGAGAGTTTTGCATATTTCCTAAAGATAAGATAAATCCTAAGAATATGAAAAGTAATACCTTCCTATATACCAAGAGCAAAGACAATGTAATTGTGGAAAAATAGTACTTATAATATCAAAACATAAAAGATACCTAAAGATAGCTAAACATAGTTGTGGAGAGAATCTGAAAATTTTCTTGCACATTAAAAGAAAACTATAATAATTAATGTTTTAGCAAGTTTAATGATAGAAAAATTCAATCTTAGTGTTGTTAGTTTTTTTCAAATTGTTATACAATCCCAAATGCAATTCTACTCAAATTTTAAGTAAAAATGTAGGGGTAGAAATTTTTTATCTAGGTTCTCCTTAATAACCATTTCAGATATTTATGGTTTTGAAAATAATTTTAGTAGGATATCTGGGCATTAACTTATTCCTTTCTTCAACTTTACTAGGTACATTCAAATTGTTTTAAGTCACTGAGAATTTTTATGAAATTTTATCTAGGTTCTCTAAACATAAAAATTTTTATATAGGAAAAAAAAGACCCAAATATTAAAGAGATATCCCTAGAGAAAAAATTTAAATATATTTTCTATAACTAATATTTAATCTAAAATAAAGTGATAAAAGATAAGTGAGTTTTATAAGGAAGGATAGATGTAAATGAAACATAAGAAACTAGTAAAAAGTCTCATATATATTAAACCTGATATTTCATAGATGGATGGTCATCATGACCATGCTGAAAGAGGTAGCACTGAATTAATAGAACTCAATTTTTATCTATATGCAAAATAAGTAAGTTTAGGTCTTTTATCACACCAAACACCAAATTCCATTCCAGGTGGATTTAAAAAGTTAAATATTAAAAGTAAAATTTTGAAATATTTAGAAGAAAAAATATATATCTATCATCTCAAAGCCACTATAGATTTCTGTAGAAGATGCAAATGTGACCAAGCATCTAGGTCATGATGAAGAGTCACATCAATAAGAATGAAAAAGAAACACTGAATAAATGAATGTTGGCTAACTATGAGAATAACTACTTTAACTCAGTGACTTGACACAGTATGGTTTATTTGTCACGTGGCCTTCCAAGTGGTGATTCAGAGACTAAGTTTCTTTGTAAGGGCTCACCACAACTTAGATTAAATCCTCCATTAGATCTTCTAGATTCTGTTAGATGATAATAAAATAAATAGAATTTAGAAAATAATGAACAAAATTTTAGGCATAAATATAGGGAGTAAATTATGTTCACCCCAATTCCATTGCTCAGAATTTATATACATAATGCATACAAACTCACACATGACACATGCTATAGCTGTTTGTTAAGAAAGAAACATGTCTAAATGGTATTTGTAACATAAATACTTGTAAGTCAGTAGAAAAATGAATACAAATCTTGGATAAATATTTCAGAAAACAAAATAAATTGTCTCATAAATATATTAAAATTTTTTGAACTGGTTTGGCACCCACAGCACAGTGTTAGCACCGGCCAGATAGACTAGGCTGGTGAGTTTAAACACAGCCCGGACCTGCTACACAACATCGAGGATGACAACAACAAGAGAATTGCTTAAGCCCAAGAGTTTGAGGTTGCTGTGAGCTGTGATGCCATGGCATCCTACTGAAAGCAACATAGTGAGATTCTGTCTCAAAAAAAAAAAAAAAAAATTGGACCTCTATAAGCAAATAAATGTAAATTAAAATTTTCAAGGTGTTTGAATAATGTAAAATAACTTAAATTCTTATATATTGATGGTATTAATACAAATTAATATAACCATATTAGAAAACAATTTGAATATATCTAGTGAAATTGAAGACATGAATAAGTTAATGCCCGAATATCCTACTCATAGTCTAAAATAGCAAAAGTAAATAAATTAAAATTATTTTAAAAACTGTAAATATCTGAAATGGTTATTAAGGAGAACTTAAATAAAAATTTCTACCCCCAAAACCTAACTGTGAGGAATAAAATATGGAGTGGAAAAGAACTAGTTCCAAAAGTACATGTGAAGTCACATTAAACTGTAAAAGACACACACATAAATTATAACCTACCCAAAGCAAAACATGCAAACAAATGGTTACCTCTTTCTCAGGATATGGATGGAGGAACATGACCAGAAAAGAAACAAGAGAACCTTCAATGAGTATTAATGTTACTATTCCTTAAGCTGAATACTAGGTACATATTGGTCTAGGTTATACCTACTACAATTACATATACCTCCTTTTATAAGCATTCAATATTTTATTTTTTAAAAAATAGTAAATGCAGTAAAGCTAGATTAGAGACAGTGGCTGAATATATAAAGAGAAAGGAGACTCCAAATAGTCACAGTCTCAAAGAAAATGGAACATAGATGGAAGCATCATATTACTTGATTTCAAAATATATTACAAAGCTATAGTAATCAAAAAAGCATGGTACTTGCATGAAAATAGACATCTGGACAAATGGATAGAGAGCCCAGGAATAGTTCCATGCATATTTGGTAAATTAGCTTTTGACAAAGTTGCTAAGAAAAGGCTATGGTGAAATCACAGTCTCTTCAATGTTATTGAGAAAACTAGGTACCCACATATAGAAAAATGAAATGAGAACCTTAAACAAGATAACCTAAAAAAATCAACTAAAATTGGATTAAAGACAAAAACGTAAGACTTGAAATTGTTGAACTACTAGAAGAAAACAGAGGGGATAAATTCAAGCAATATTTTTAGATAGAATTTCAAAAGCACAGGCAATCAAAGGGAAAATAGAAAATGAGATTATATCAAACAAGAAAAACTTCTTCACAAAGAAACGACAGAGTAAACTGGTGGAAAAATGTAAACCATGCATCTATAAGGGATTAATACCCCAAATATGTGAGATTCAAGCAACTCAATAGTGAGAAAACAAACAGCCCACTTAATAAAAATTAGTAAAGGACCTGAATAGACATTTCTCCAAAGAAGACATACAAATGGCTAATAGACATATGAAAAAAAAAAGCTCAAAATTACTAAAAATCAAAAAAATGCAAATTAAAACCACCCTGTGATACCACCTAAGCCTAACATATATTAGAATGGCTACTTCCAAAAAGAAAAAAGTGTTGACATGGTTATAATGAAAGGGAACCCTGGTACCCTACTAGTGGGAATGTAAATTAGCACAGCCAGTAAAGCAGCACAATAAAGAGATTCCTCAAAATTGTAAAACATAGAGCTACTGTATGAGCCAGCAACCCCCCTACTGGGTGTATATATATATATCAAAATGAAATTAAATCAGAATGTGAAAAAGACACTCACCTTTCCATGCACACTGCGGCGTAATTCACAGTAGCCAAGGTATGAAATCAGCCCCTCACATCAGTCAAGCCAGGCCAAGCTACGGAATCAACCTGCCTAATCAATCAACAGATGAACGAACAGGAACAACAGCAGCAAAAGGCGGTGGTACATACAATGCAATAATATTCAGTCTTACAAGAGAGAGATCATGGATGAACGTAGAGGACGTGTTGTTAAATGAAATAAACCAGACACGAAAGACAAATACTGCAGGCTCTGGCTTACACGGGCCGGCAGGGGTCGGGGGCAACCGGGTCAAGCCGAGGGAAGCGGAGCGCATGTGGAGGTTGCCCGGGTGGGGGTGGGAGCAGTGATGGAGGTTTTTTCCAAAGGATACAAAATTTGAATTAGATGGTAGAAGAAGTTGAAGAGTTCTGTTGTATAATGTGTTGACTATAGTTAATGATAATGTATTCCTGAGGGAAAGAGAGAAAGAGAGAGAAATAAAAGAATTCAAGGTTTTGGAACTTAACTAGAAAATAATGAGGACACAGATTGCAAGGGTCAGCACTAGTCTCAGACAGAAGAAAGGGTCTCTCTACTCTAACAGGAAGGAGGAGTGACTACATCTGATAAAAGGCAGGAAGCTAGGGGTGTCGTTTTGCTGACACTGAGTTGAACAAGGAGATAATTTGGTAATTAGAGTATGGGAGAGGTTGAAGAAGTTATTTCTTTTTTTTTTTATTGAATGTTAACTATGTACATTAATGCACTTCTGGGGTACAGTGTGGGGTTTTCACATGCAATCTGAAATACTTCCATCAAACTGGTCAACACAGCCTTCATGTCATTTTCTTGGTTATTGCTTTAAAACGTTCACATTC